>CAJHQP010000147.1:0-271304 GCA_905132765.1 Moricandia arvensis
TGTTTTGGTAAAAAAAAATAGATGACAGATTATACTTTTGGCTGCAGAGACCCATACAAAAAAATAAACATCACAAAACCTAATTTCCAAATTCGGCCTAATTTTTCTTGGCGTTTAAATTCAATGGTCCTAAATGACTATGCGGCCACAAAAGAAAAGGAAATATATGCGATGGTTGAATTTTCTGTAGAACTATATGATTATGCTGTCACGTGGCTGGTTGCACGTCATCGTAACTTAGCTTTCATTTGTTATAGAATTTTCCGAATAGAGATCGGACTCATCCATGTTTCTTGTTATCATTCTAAGTATTTGAGATTTAGTTTGGTTTAGAAAGTGATAGTGCCTTCAGTTTAGTTCTAAAAACTGTAAAACATGTGCAAATCATCGAATAAATGCACTTTCACCAGCACGATTTCATAGACATGTACTGCATTAATTTATTAATTTATAATAAAGTTTGTTTGCGCTACATGTTTGTAATTTTTCGTCGAAATTTACATGACTTCATATATTTGAACAACAGGAGGAGGGAATTATTTTTGAAAAATAAATAACAGTACTTAAAGAAAGTACAGTAGTAGCATATGATTTAGAGCATGATTATTTAGGTTTTTTTAAGGTGATTTTTTAGGAAAAGTTAAAAAATTGTTTATTAGTTTTAAAAAAATAAATTAAAAATTGTTTTTTATTTAAGGGTTTTAAAAAATAGTTTTTTAATTTAAAAAAAAAAATCTAAAAAACAGTTTTTTAACGTTTCATAAAAAACTCTGTTTAAGAAACTCTAGATAATTATGGCCTTAGGGCATCTTTATCCCAAAGACCCTAATTGGGTTTCTTAAATTTTTTTTTTTTTTACTTTTTGTCTTAAAAAAAAAATTAAAAAGTGCACCAATCGCGGGCCGCCACGTGTCAGTGGGGCCCGCGAACAGTGCAAAAACCCTTCCAAAACCGTTTCTTATTTGGCATGCACAAGGGACTGGTTTTTTAAAAATTGTGGCCCCCCCCTAAATAAGAAACTTTTTTTTAAGGATAAAGATGTTCTTAGAAAATGTTTAATGCAAGAGACCGGTGGAATCTCTTAACAAAAGTGGAACCCATTTTTTTCCTTTTTCTTGTTAATTTTTTTTTAAAAATAACCAATCACGTACCGCCACATGTCAATAAAACCCACAAATTTTATATTATTATTTTTTTAGGATTTCTAGGCTAAGAGAACTAGTAAACATGCTCTTATTCTGCTAAAATAAACAGCAAAAATGAAACAACCAAACATAGGTATAAATAGACATTGTTTGTACGGACGAGCTATTATTGGTCCGCGGGTGGAACCCATATTTCCGCAACTTGGTCCTTTAGTTTCACTAGCTTGTCAATTTGTTAATATATTCGTTTGTCGTTTAAATAAAATTTTCATCAACTTAAATTTCGTCAAGTTTTAAACGGACGATATATCGATTAATCAGTGTAAGAAAAAAATGCGAATTGGGAAATATCTGATTCACACAAGGGGACCTACCTTAAAACGCCAGCTGTTGAAGTAACTTTCTATGATTCGTGTTTATTAGCTATGAATTTTTTTATCGTAAAATTAAACTTACTCATTAACCAGAAAATAAAAATTTGCTGTATTTAGTTAACTTATATTATTAAATACATATTCCACTGTTCATAGAAGAAATTACTTAAAATATATCATATTTCTTCATCGTGCTCATATATTTCAGACCTAATTTTTTATTCGGATTCCTACCTGTATCCAACTCAACGATTCCATTTCTTACGCTGTCTTCATTGTTTTTCTTTCTTTTATAGTAATTTCCTGGTATTCAATATTCACGTAACTTTTAAAACAGGACAAGAGTCCTGGTTTAGATGGAGCCTCGAGAAAAACATGTCCTTATTATTTTGTCAATTGCATGATTATTATAGTATTAAACACACAAAAAATGGCTAGCTTTGAATATGACCAAAATTGAGAACATCATTCAAAGAGAGAAACTATTTCTACGGACACTAAAAATACAGTCACGGTGTAATAAGTAAGTTCACGTAAAAATGGATCGTGTTATCGATTTTTTTTTAATATATGATTCTAGTAAGTGACAATGTAATAGATAAACCTGAAAATTTGATGGAATAACGTCGAATCTTTTATTATTCCACTAGTCGAGTTTTTGATGATGTCAAGTGGTTATCGGTTAACAATTATGAATTTTATATACTCGATCCTCATCACGATTTCCACATCATATTGTGACGGTAGTAGTCAACTAAGTGTGTAACTTTTCGTTGATGATGTATCATAGGAACATTCTTTTAGATTACAAAGTAAATCGTCGAATCATTAAAACGTTATATCATTTGTTAAGTAAAAGTGAATGTTTTATCTACCTATGAATACTTTAAATTAGTTTATAGTAATGGTGATTATCGTTAGGGGATAATGTGGTAATGTTTAAATTATAATAGATCTTTGGTGCCACAGAGAACGCTTTCGGTTAGAGATTAACCGATATAATAACTTTAGTCAGAATAACTTAAAAATATCTCCATAAAAAAAAACTTAAAAATATCTTAAGGCTGCGCCATCTCAATCCATCTACCAACGACATGCCACGTAATAAATATATCACAGAATTTTATTTTTCATTATTTTTTAAAGCGGTTGGTCCAGGGTCGAGAGTCCAGGTACTATTTGGCCGACACCACTAGAATTAGGAACTGAACAAAATTGTTACATCATATATTACATATTTATGCACGTTGCCTATGATAATAAAACACATTCACAAATCATGAAACGCAGTTGTTTCGAATATATGTGCGGATATAATATGCAAGAAGCCAGAAAATTGTGGTAAAACTACAAGAAAAATGTGGGTGTTAGCTATATACTTTTAGTTAGAGAGGTGATGTGTGTAGAAGGAAATGTTTTAAGTGCGCGAATAGTGTTTATGATTGACTGCGATCTACTAAACTAGGGTTCTGTAAAATTAACAAGGACAACTTTTAGTATGGGTTTTTGATTCATTAGTTCAATACTTACATGACTTAGAAGTTAGAAGTTTGACTAAAGAAAACATGACTTTAAATTTTTAATGTAACACTTTATCCATGTAATTGATTCAGTTATGAAAGAAGAATATATTTTGTTACAAAAAAGAATTATGGTATTAATCTATAGATTTTTTTATTAAATTAATTCCACATTGCTGAAAAACAATTGCAGACAGATAAGGATCCGTGACAAAAACGAATCTCGATCTCGTCAGATGAAGGGGTCTAATTATTCTAGTAAATTATTTGTGCAAATAGATAAGTATATTATATATGTGTGTGTGTGTTATAGAATTATATTCATTGTCCTTTCTCTTTCGTGACGTTGGAGATAACTCGATAAGTTCTTGGGTTCAGAATACATAAAGTTATTTTATTATATTCAAGTCAGATAGCTATGAAGATGATTACTATCTACAAAATCAACAACGATACGTACATTCAAAGAGAAAAGAGATAATAGATGAAATGTGTCATTTCCATTTCATTCATACTAGTGTATGTAAAGTTTTTTTTGTTGCAGAATAAAAAAGAATAATTGCTAGTTTCATCTCAGATTTGAATTAAACTTAACCAAAACAAAAGATTATAGAGAAATATACGCACCAAGAGATCTAACAATAATATATTCCATCTGTTCCATAAAAATTCATGTTTTATAAAAAAAAATATTTGTTTTTTCAATGATATGTTTTTTTATATTGTAATACACTCTTGTCAATTAATAAATACTAATTATAATTTTTAAAAAATAATTACATTTATTTAGTTTTGATTGATTTATAATTATAGAAAATAGATAATTACAAATAAATGTATTTAATATTAAAATTTAATATAATTTATTAATATATGTGAAAATTTAGATATATACATTTTGAAACAGAAATAGTATATTGATTAAAAAACATAATACCACGTTGAATGTAGAACTATAAGACAAATGAACCCATAAATTTATTTTTGGAAAGAGAATTTTCATGTTTACCATATTATTGATATCATTATTCATTTTTATCAATAATGTGGTAAACATGAAAATTCTCTTTCCAAAATATTTGAATACAGCTTGGCTTCAACATCAATGACATTCTAATGCGTTTTTGTTGTCACTTTTGTCATCGATTAGTTAAAATCTTAAATTTTACATTTTTAAATCGTATCTCATTTTTCAACTTTAAACTCCAAATATTAGATTAATTAACTTAAAAAAAATTTCCTAAAAAATAAGGATAAAAATGATTTATCTAAACATGAAAAATAATAATAGGACTATATTATTTTTGATAATTTTTCTTTTTGGAACTACATTTTCAAAAAAGAAAAATTGGAATGCAACTCGGTTTCAACATCGATGACAAAAGTGGCGTCAGAAACGCATTATTAATAATTTGAAATTCGTTTGCTGGTCTTAGCAAAATTAGTTTGCTGCGAAAGAAAAAAGAAATTTTGAATTATTAGATATTTTGGATAGCTGCAAAGGATGACTATTCTGATAAGAGTGGCAGCGGCCTGTGTACTGTGATCGATCACTTTTATTAGTAACCAAATAAAAATATTAAGTGTTCAAAATATACTTTATATAAAGGAGAAATCGAATTTTATCACAAGATAATAAAAGAGATTTTGTTAGAGCAATATAAGAATTTTATGCCACATAGATGTCACGCGTATTATGCGTTTTGATTCGTTAAGTTGCATTTTATGTTCACACGTAAACCACGCCAATTGGAGCCAAAGAGGATCGACTTTTATTTAATAAATGATTCGACTGTTATTGGACTTTCACCTTTATGGGACTTAGAAAATGCTGGCGTATAAAGTTCGGGATTAGCAGATAACAATGCATATGAATACATCTTTTTTTCAAAACAGAGAAGAACTATAATAGCGGACTAGATCATTAGTAAACCTGCACTGATCATAAACTGTGGGAAAATGGCATATATATTATTGTATATATGAATTTCAGAGTCTAGAGTAAATCTTTATCTATTCTTTTGGCAATCATTTCATCAAATAAGTTTTCACAACATTTTCTATTTACACATAATTAACTGATACTTCAAAAATGAATTTCAAAACTAAATTAAATCCATTTTATTTATAAAAAAACTCGGTTAGGTTGGGTTTTCTTCTTTTTTTTCCATTTTCTGCAACAGAAAAGCCATTTTTTTGCATGGATCATACGAAAAGTCAGACAAAATATGGTTTGCTATCATATGTTGACGCAAAACTACGCATGTTATTTTATATTCACTATAGAACATGTATGCATTTTCCAAACCCTAAGACACTTAGAGCACCCTTAGAGCATGATTATCCGGGTTTCTTAGCGGGTTTCTTAAGCGTGAACAGTGTAAGGATCGGTTATAAAAGTTATGAATTAAGGATCGATCCTTAAGAGTTTCTTACACTGTGCGCGTACGTGGCGGCCCGCGATTGGTTCTTTTTTTAATTTTTTTGTTTTTGTTTTTTTTAAATCCCTAAGAAACCCGGGTGGGTTTCTTAGGGATAATCATGGTCTTAGTGGTGTCTTTTATAGAGAGTACCTTATCAATAATATTAATAAACTATGATAAAGTAAGAAAGAGAACATTAAAAATGAAAGGTACGATTCTTTATAAAGAAATTTTTATCCAATGGAAAGAGATCAATTCTACAAGTGTCACCTTTTCATTAGTCTACTTCTTTTTTCAGTTATTAAATTAAATCAAATAAATAAATATATTTAAAAACTAATAAAAATGCATTAAAAACTGTGTATGAGAGACTAACCCAATGCTGCTGCTCTTAGACACATATTATATATATCTGTATACGTATATATTAAGGGACCGACAATTTCGAGACACGGACACCATATATATGTTAAACAATCCACCGATGACTTTGACGGAGTCCAACATTACAATCGCTGTTAAAATGACAATTAAGGCTAATTTATAGGTTACTGACTACTTACGTACGTCGGTACGTATACGTATACATACTTGTTTAAATATGTTTTCGTGTTTGTTTCCGAATTACCACTACTTCTGAAAATGCATCTAGGGTTTCAAGTATAGTTTCTTTTTAATTAAATTTTTTTAAGTATAGTTCCTAAGTGAAAGATAATTAACTTATTTACATATTGTCTTTATAAAACAAATGTTTTTTTCTTTATAAAACAAATGAAGCAAATGATTCACTTTATTTAGTGGTCGTGAGCAAAGTATATAAATAACCTTTTTCTTGCCTTGAGCGAAATAACCTTATGATCCCCGAATAGTCAAACTTAAATGAGGTCGAAGACTTCAAAAGCAAAGTCGCGTTTTTGTATTTATTTGTCCATAAAAAATAACGATAGCTAAAGAAGAAAAGTTTAATATATCTACTACAATAAAAAAATCACAAACAGTTGACCAACTAATCCAAAACACGAAGAGTCAATAACTAGAAGAAGGTTCGATCGATATAGTGAAACTTCGAATATTTCTTGCGACCGTCACGAGTTTACAAATAAAAACCCGTACAAAAAAATACCGTTTATGCTTCTCTCAGAATCAAGTTATATACAATATACATTGGTACTGATACATGTTACTCTAAAAAGTATGTATAATCAAGATCACTCATTAGACTTTGCTACAAGATAATTGATTATCAAGAACATCATAGCTAGATTTGAAACTCTGCTTATAAGTCTACGTTTACAATTTCATTTATATTATTTGGCATCAGCTATCAGTCTGATTACGACATGGAGTTTGGACACAGGCAATCGACATAGATAATCTAAATGCTATGATTTATTTGTAATTTTAGTTTGTTTATAACCACAACTTTGAAACAAACAAGAGATGGGTCATTGGTCCTTCAAAGAAAGTACCCACTTGCTCTTTATAATTCTCAAAAAACACCAATCTCCATAAAAGTCTTCTCTCGTTCTAAGTCCATCAAAGTCTATCTGCCAGCCTTGCATATATATTTTCTTGACTTTTTGCCGCTTATATCAATTATCAAAATTCAGTCTTATACAAATGTATATATAATGCTTAAGTGCATGTGTACCCTGAGTAGTTTACATATAAATACGTGTATATGGAAAATTCTGATAGGTTAGTTTGCTTTTGACGTCTGCAAAGGAAAGTTATGGATGAATTATTCTTAAGACAAAGGTTAATATCAAATAAATTATATCAAAATATTATGTTATCCATTCCAGATTTAAATTTAATAATTTACATGTTTGATCTAGAAGACACAAATGTTAAAAATCGATTGTAGAGCAAAACATTTTCTAATGATTAAAATTCATTACACTAAGCTTAACCAAAATTTCGCATGGAGGAGTTGACAAATTCCATGATTCCATGTACAAATAATTAAAATGTTGTTAATTAGAGATGATAATATTTCTACAGGTTAGGACACTGCAATATAATATGGATGGATTGAATCAGTGAATATTAAAGTTGATGCTATAGACTGATATCTTTGAAATCTTATTGTTGGTCAAAGAGACCCAACATATCAAAAATAATTCGTATAGTACGTTATCATAGTTTGATGCAATGACTATAAAATGAACATGTACGATATTTTATAGCGCACCCTAGACTTTGTTCATATAATTATTTCTAAAACCCCTAATACACGCAAGAATGAGTTGTACCAGCTTGTACGTACCGGGAACTTCACGGTCGACCTAAAATGATTTTTCATTGTCTTAATTAATTCCGCAACTCTGTACGCATCTGCCTACTTGTACGCTTCATTTTGACTTTTATAAGCTTCGTCAATGTAACAATGTTTTGCTTTTCTTTAGTTTCTTCTTCTAAAAAAAAAGGACTGTGCACATAATGCATGACTATAATAATCCTCATATGGAAGTGTTTTTTTTCCTCATATGGAAATGTTTTCCTAGTAACATGCTATAAGTATTCAGTTACTTAAGCAGGATTACATTGAAAACATAATGTTTTCTGGATTCTCTCCTACAGCTGAAAGTCATTACTAAAGACTGCGTAAAATGCAATGTTAGATCAAGTTAAAAGAAATGCAATGTAGATAGTTTGTGATTTTTTTCCATTCCCATACATTAGTTTCACGTTAGGGTAAATGTTTATCCCCTCTAGCACGTAATGTTACAAATATTTATTTATTATGTAGGTTTTGAGTTTTTTTTTCTTCCGAAGTTCGTCTCCTTATACCTCATAAATTGTAAATATTGGGCCGATATAACTGGGTTTCACATATATAACAATATTGGGCCTTAATCTATGTTATAGACCAGATAAAATTATGTAGGGAAACTATTCACTGCACTAAGTCTACCACACAACGTATTACAACCGCCACAATACTCTCAGTCGTTATGTCATATGCGAACCAACTAGGAATACATTGGATTTAGCTTCCCATTCGTAAAGGAAGGAATAAATCTTGCTGACCAGTCGTTATGCTTAATTTCAAATGTTTTTTGTTAAACATTAAATAATCATTTACTGAAAGTATAGCTTAAAATAAAGATTACAGCCTATGAAAGATACAAATTCATCACATTAAAAGCTTTTTATTACTTATAAAACTAACAAGTTTAAGCCCTTAAAAAAGTTAAAAGCTTTTTATCTCATCATATATTTATAACTGTAATTTTCCTTTCTACATTATCCCATATGAAGTACTTGTATTCCTCTAAATATTCACTATTTGGACCATATATTAAGTTCGTGTTGGTAAGAAGACTAAGCGAAAGGAAGTTTATTAAATTCGGAATATGGAGTAAAGCTAATGAGACATAAAATTGATAGGCCATCCACTTTTGTATGTCCTTATTTTCTATTTGAAAATAAGAATAGGGGTTTTGTTTGTGTTTTTATGTGTCGGTGGATCTGACTTTGCTACCGCGTTTGCTTGAGGGGATTTGAAAATTTCTATATACAATAATGGTAGTGTATGGCTCAATGGGTAAGAAAACGATTTCATATAATTAGGAAGACAGAACATGCTGCCCATATATTATTTTTATATGCAAATGGTTAGTTTTGTAGATAAATGATAATCCAAACCCATGAATGACATGGCAACTTGAGAAATGAAAACTGGGAAGAGTGAGAAAAAGGAATCCGTGAAGAATAATATTCCATTTACAAAGCAAAAACATCCAAACATTTGTGTTGCAATTTGTAGTTTCCATCTTTATTTTTGCATCATAGTCATCATGCACCTTTGTATTCTTGTGTGTTTCTCCAAAATAAATAAATATTTTTGCATCATATTCAAAATGCCACTTTTTTTATTCATAGCAATGGTAAAAGAGAATTTCATTGACAAAAAAGATGTGAGAAGAGGGATTATATATTCTTGATTAGCAGCATATTCATATTGTGCGGTTAATTCTTTGATAAACGTATTTTTACTTTAATTGATTAAATAGCTATTGATCTTAGCCATGTAAATTGTCGTTCAGCCTGTGTTTGTCACAATGTTTTAGACTAACAAGATTCTGTTTAATAAGTTTTGGTTTGACTTTGATTCATAGGTGGTCGACAATGTGCTTAAACCACTTTAGGTTTGTGAATACATGAATGTGGTATTTTTTTTCACCTCTTACCGGAAATGGATAGTAATAAATCCAACTAAGTAATTCGGACACATACAATATAATATCCGAAAATAGCGTTACCATTGTGAAATATCCAAATTGGATTTGCCATCATTTATGGCAAAGTAAGTAGTTGAGGCAAATGCATTAATGAGACATCTAAAGTTATAAAAGGCCTATCTAATTATCTTGTTCTTTCTTTCTTCAATCAGGTTATAGAAGATATGTTTGCCCTCTTTCAAAAACACTCTTGTCGTAATCTAACCAAAAGATACTTTAAAAAAAAGAACAGCTTGAACTCTTTTCTTTTGGCTTTGGTTGGTCACCGACGCAAGTAAACTCGAATCAAACGTTAAAAGTTAAAACCCTAGTGGCTATCGTGAATCATGCTTATACAGTAACACCATTGTCATTTAATTACGTTTATGCAAATTATGCTTAATTAACGCGTTTCTCATTTGCCAGGCTGGCTCTCTAGACAACACCTGCCCCATAATTATTGTAAATATCCAAAAAAAAAACCTTATATCAATAAATAAAATATTTTATAACACAAGTCAGGGTCAAATCAACAATTAACATTTACCATTAACGAAATCTCCCCGCAAATGTCGAAACTACCCTTAATCCGTAATTAACAAATTTAACAAAGACACAAAAAGCCGCTTCTCTCTTTCACACTCTTTGTCTTCACTCAGACACTCACTTCAAAGTTCAAACTCAAATAAATGTCGGCACTGCGTTTGCGTTTGTGCCTGTTTCTCTTGTTACCAATCGCGATTATCAGCGTCTCTGCCACCGACACTGATCTCCCCGCGTTTAGAGAAGCTCCGGCGTTTCGAAACGGCAGAGAATGCTTCAAAACGGCATGGTCACCGGAGGATCGCACACACAACCCTTCGATCATCCACATCGCGATGACTCTCGACGCTATCTACCTCCGTGGCTCAGTCGCCGGAGTTTTCTCCGTCCTCCAGCACGCCTCCTGTCCCGAAAACGTCGTCTTCCACTTCATCGCAACTCACCGCCGCAGCGCCGATCTCCGCCGCATAATCTCCTCCACCTTCCCTTACCTAACGTTCCAAATTTACCATTTTGACCCTAACCTCGTCCGCAGCAAGATCTCCTCCTCCATCCGCCGCGCCTTAGACCAGCCGCTAAACTACGCTCGGATCTACCTCGCCGATCTCCTCTCCACCTCCGTGCGCCGCGTGATCTACTTCGACTCCGATCTCGTCGTGGTCGACGACGTGGCGAAGCTATGGGGGATCGATCTCGGCCGCCACGTCGTCGGAGCTCCGGAGTATTGTCACGCGAACTTCACCAACTACTTCACTTCGAGATTCTGGTCGAGTCAGGGGTACAAGTCGGCGTTAAAAGGGAGGAAGGCGTGTTACTTTAACACCGGCGTGATGGTGATCGATCTAGGGAGGTGGAGAGAAGGGAGGTTCACGGTGAAGCTCGAGACGTGGATGAGAATACAGAAACGGCACCGTATCTACGAGCTGGGGTCTTTGCCTCCGTTTCTGCTGGTTTTCGCTGGAGATGTTGAGCCGGTGGAGCATAGGTGGAACCAGCATGGGCTTGGGGGTGATAACTTGGAAGGGCTTTGTCGGAATCTGCATCCAGGGCCGGTGAGTTTGTTGCATTGGAGCGGGAAAGGGAAGCCGTGGCTAAGGCTTGACTCCAGAAGGCCTTGTCCGTTGGATTCTCTTTGGGCTCCTTATGATTTGTTTCGTTATTCACCGTTGATCTCTGATAGCTGATTAATTAATTAATTAATTAATCATCGGACGGTGGAGAGAGAGTTTGTAACATAAAACCTTTTGGAAGCTAAATTCATTTGGGCCGATGATAGGCTTTTGAAACATTGGGCTATGTTTTAGATTTAAAGTTATTAGATTTAAAAATAGGCTAATGGGATTTGGGCCAAGAAGCCTACACTTTATTTGTACCACGGTAGCCCACAAATCTATAATTTCTTTAGAATGCAAAGGTCTTGGGCCTGCGTTTAATGTATATATATCTTTGAAATGTCAATATTATGAAGATTTTTTATGCATTTTAATATTTTAAGTTGTACTTGTTTAGTTGATTATTATACTCGGAAGGTACCGCCCCTAATATTATTTTGTTATATCATCATAATGCGCCAACCGAAGACTAATTAGTTATTTTAGTAATCACATCACCTAACGTATTCTTTGATTACTGAACAATGATACATTCTCAGTAAACAAATCTCGACATGCAAAAAAAAAAAAAAATCTGGACATGCAATTTTTTTTTTTAAAATTAAAAAAATATCGACATGCAGGTCACGTCATGGACAATTTATAAGAGTCAAACACTTTATATATGAAACTGATAACTCTTTTGAAGTAATATCATTACGTTTGTACAAGTTTACCAAAACTGAAATGCATAACTTATATTTATAGAGCTTGATGAATTTTAGTATGAAGACTATATATAGTAATTAATATACAAGTCAAATAAGTACGTACATCCTATTGAAAAGAAATATGTATTCTTGATATTAAGCAATTATAAATATCATATGTTTTCTAACTGTTTTGGCAGTTTAATGCACATTATACTATGAGGAAAAAGTAGTAGAATTCTACAATGAAAATAAAAAAGCATGTTTTCTTACAAGTATTTTAGAGCATCTCCATCCGAGGTCCTTAAGTGAGGTCTTTAAGAAAAAGTGGTGGTGGATCCATCACTTTTCTTAAGGACCGGTTCCAAAAATCCTAATTTAAGGACCGTTCCTTACACATTTTCGTGGGCTCCACTGACACGTGGCGGTCCACGATTGTTCGTTTTTTTTTAATTTTTTTTTTAAAAAAAATTAAGAAAAAAAAAAGAAAGAAAAAAGTTATAAAACAAGAAAACGATTGGTCCTTACATCACAGCACACCATAGAATGTGCGTGGAAGGTCTAATAGATTGGTCTACTGACGTGGATCCAACACGTATAAAACAAGAAAACGTTTAATAAATGACTAGATGGAGATCCGCGAAGATTTATTAACTATAACTTATATTGGCCGGAACATAGACACTTTGTTAACAATTATTCGCTTACACATAAATCTGCCGCTCGAGCCGGTAAGCCCTATAAATTACCGGGCTTGGGATTAATTATATAAGCAAAAAAAATCAGCTCTTTCGGGGTTAGATTTTAATTGTTTTGGACTTAAACCCGTTTGGGCTAGAATCGACCAAAAAAACCTGAAACTTTTAACATTGGTATTCATATCTTACACAATATAGAAATCTTCTCATGTTAAAACACTGATTTGTACACCTACTTGATTGGAAGGAATTATGTTATGAGATCCAAGAACATATTAATATTTATAAAATTTTATTTTATATTAATATATATATATATATATATATATATGTCAAAATTCAATATTTTATATTTTATAAGTATTTCTTGAAGATGATGAAAATCTGGAAGTCATCGAATAACATTCGGATCTTAATCCTACAGCTTCTACTGCTTAGAGTTGAAAAGATTTTGTTTTATTTCTATTCACTATTACTTTTATTTGGTTTATAGGTAACATATTTATTAGTTTTGGATTTTTATAAATATATATATATATATGGATGATTATTTAAATTATAACTAACATTAATTTTGGTTTTAAAATTAATATATTCAATTTTAATTATTTTTTTAAATCCCGAAAAATCAAAAAACTTTATCCCTTTTAGGACCAGGCTTTGATATATAGATTCAACCAAGTCGAATTTAAATAGCAATGGACTTTTCAGGTTTTACGCCGGGTGAGCTAACCGATTAACACCCCTAAGTATTGTTTCCAAAGTCGAATGACTTTCACGTTTATCTTCCTCATAATTTTGAATCAGAAAGTGTACTTGTTTTTGGTTTGCAATGTTTTTTGTGTTATTCTGTTGGTAGTGGTGCATACAATGGTTAGGAGGCTACTATATAGTGATGTGATTAAGGGTTTAGCTAGGCACACCTTAGTTACAGAACAATATTTTAAGAATGACAATCTTGCTCATTAAGCCTAAATGCACGCAACAATTCAAAAACAATAACTATTATTTTGTTATTATCTAGTATAGAGAATTTTTGGTATATTTGATCTATAATTTTTGAATCTAAGAAATTAATGCAAATATTCATATAGTACTAAACTATAAATAGCGGTTACCGTAATTATAGGTCTTATATAATTTATTGATTTAAAAAAAATAATAATGTAAATTCTCATATATAGTACTAAACTATAAACAAAAGTTACCATCTCGTCAAGTATACTCTTAATTACAATTTATTAGAATATCCTAATTGACAGATTTAGGGAATTTATGATATGGTCCATGTAATTGGAAATCACGTTTGTAATGTACACCTCCAAAATGATTATTTTTACTGTCAGCCTATTTTTTTAGCAAACCGTAATTATGTGTTTGGAAAGTGTTAAACCATATAATAATTTATTTAAATGATGAGGTTTATGTGATTACTTTACTTGGACGTCATATACAATCACGTGTGATATTTCACCTCCTAACGCACTTCAAAACATTTTAAGTTGACTTCAACACAAGTTATATAATCTTTGTAATTTGGTTGGTAGTGATGCATTTCTCATGAGTTAAAAGGTGATTATAAATTGTGAGTTTGGTTGCTTGTCGTCCACTGTAAATTAATCATTGACACAATAGAATCCATATATCTTTATAATTATTGAAACTACACAATCACAACCACAGAAAAAAAAAAATGATGCATCTGTGGTGGACTACACCATACATATAGCGGATAGCTATATTAGTGTTTCAAAAACAAAAGTGTTTCAAAAACTTAAAATTGGACACATCAGTTATTAAGAACATGTAGGACAGACATCAATCATGTTTATCCTATGAGCAATTTCATATGGACACAACAAAATTTGAAGAACTCTAAGCGTAAACTGATTCTTATTATTCAAAAACAATATGTGCGTTTTTACTTCTGGACATTAAGAACAATAAGAGCAAAATGATGGATTGTGTTTTGCAGATATTTCATTAGGCTTTGCAATCATTAAAGAATATGGAGCTTCACAAAGGTCATGGCTGCTAGTTTATGCTTTTAAAAAGCGATAGTTGTTAGTTTTTTGCTATTGACAAAATCTATGAATGTATGCTATGTTAAAATCTCGTAAAAACTAAAATTATAATATAAATAATAAGTAATGTTCGTATCCTTTTATATATTAATACGGTGAGTATATTAATTGTTAATAATTAGTATGTCCAATGTCAATTCAGTAATTAATCTAGTGAGAGAAGGGTTGTTATTTAAGTGTTGTGAGAATGCATAATGTGCTGACACCTAAGCAAAATGACAATTGTGTGAATAACTTACATTCTAAAGGTTAATTTTTAAAAATGTTTCTCTATTAATAAGTAAGGGATTATAAATATACGAGAAACCCAGCTTTTTATATCATCCACAAAATTTGACTGTGGTCACAACTAATTAATAAAATTTATCTTTCACGCTCTCACATTTAGATATTATTTTGATGACATACAAAAATATCGGAAGTATACAACTTTATCTTGATATATATGATTGATCAAACGGCCAAACTTTTTAGCGACTCATTTTACAAGGTTTTGTGTAATTTTGACAAGTCTACTTTTATAATCTATTGCATGATTTTTGTATCCGACATGCACATATAAAATTCAATATAACACTCTTTGCATGATAATAAGATCGATCTGATTTCATTTTTGAAACTCATCTCGGAGTGTCCACTGTATATTTAAAGACACATCCAAATAGTTTTCCCGGCCACTATGAGTATATGTACCTGACTGCTAAATTAATTACAAGCTTATGTAGTTTCTGTTATGAGAAATCCTTAGTTGTGCCGATAACTAATTATAAACGTCAGCTAAAAGCATTTGTTACAATATTTTTCTTACAATAAAGTAAAAAAAAAAAATCAATCAACTAAGCTATGAAGAATATTCTTATCTTTCTTATTATATAAATCGTAATATTAGAATTCCTTAATAACATAAGATATTACGATCTAGAAGCAATATTTAACCAAAATATAGTATTAATCTAGAAGCAATATAACTTATATACTCCATCCGTTCCCGAAAGTAAGATTTTGTGGGAGTTTTTTTTTGTTCCACAAAATAAGATTTTCTAGAATTTTAAGGTACTTTTATTAATTAGTGTTAATGAATTGTATACTTTCAAGAAACATTAATTAAAAATACTTAAACTGTTTAAATCTTATTGGTCAATAGTTATTGGAAACTGCATAATAGAAATAAATAATATAGTTAATCATAAACATTAATTATGTTCTTAATAAACGTGCAAATTCTAGAAAATCCTACTTTCAGGAACGGAGGGAGTATAGGTGAAAGGAGACAAACCATCTTAGTCTGTTTGAAAAACTCTCAAAACCAATAGTAAAATACAATCCGCGACGTGTCATGCATGGCGACAAGAGGGACAAATAGGGCATAGATGTTATGGGGGTTTTGTGAAATTGTGACCATATAAACCATTCAAATTCAATGATAATAAATTGCAATAAACACAAGTGGGTAGTGAAAGAGAGGTGTGTAGGGTCACATTTCTATCTTCCTCTTCTTCTATAAAAGAATCTGTTTTTCTTTTGCATCCTCATCATTTATATTTCATTCTCAAACCCTAAGAAAAGAAAAGTTGTTTTCGTTTTAGCCAAAGTCTTTTGTATCAATATCGAAGATGAAGTTGGGATCAAGTCAAAGCATGGGAGGTTCAAAGAGAAGGGTGTCGAGTAGGGGACTTGGAGCTGTTCTTAAAGAACAAAGAGCTAAGCTTTACATAATTCGAAGATGTGTTGTCATGCTTCTTTGTTGGAACGATTGATTCTCGGGAGATTCATTATCTCACTCATTTCAATCACGATAGGTATGTATAAAAGGGTTTGCTGGTCGGAGAGAGACCCTTTCGAACATGCCGAAGAACCTCGGCTAACAAGATCGGTTTGGATCCGAGTTTGATGCTATATTGTGGAAGAATCAGTTAAACCATTGGCTTGTTTCGGTTAGGTCTCTCTATTGGTTAGCAGATTCTTGTTCTTTAGAGCAAATGTTGAAATTTAGATTACTTAGTGGAGGGCAGGGGCAATACTGTAATTATTCACGCCATCATAGAGAAAGTTGACAAAGTTTTGTAATAGCTTTTGGCTTTGTTCTATGACATTCAAAATATAAATGATTTACGGCTATGTAAAATTGTAGTTCTCGTATCTCTATAGTTGGTATTATCTTGTTGGGTTAACTAAGGTTTTGAAAATTCAAGTTCAATGATCATACTTTTTTTTTACAAACCACACAATATTATTATATGCTTTCGATCATGCGGTTTGATCATATGTTTCGCGGGATGCATTGTGATGATTAAGGATATTATATAAAGCAATTATTATACCTATAATCAAGTTCTCTAGAACCAAATATTTGATTTAAGTCAACTCAACAACTCTCTTCCTAATTCCTATGGTGTATGATTCAAAGTCGGCAATGATATTAATTTTTTAAGTTAATTGTTGATTAATGCTGCCCCACGCATGGGGGTGGGTTAAACTAATCTAATTAAGACACTGGAAACACTACTAATTTTAGTTATTGGGGTCAACTACCACCATTTTCTTTTAAAAGAAATACTATACCACCATTTGTGCTGATTTGTATCTGTTAAATTATTGATAATTACTCAACGGATAGAGATATATTTAATTTACACGACTATATATATAACCCAAGGGACACAGTATTCATTAGTTTGTTTGGGCCCCTCTTATGCAACCTGACATTATCAATATGTCATTAGGTGCTAAAATAGTTATGGTGGAAGACCTGTCACGTCTAATCGTATTAGAAAAACATAAACTTTGATGTATTATGTAATCAGCGGTTTAATGATTACGCAAACAAAAAAGACATAAATGATATTTAGTAAGAAACAAAAGCTATCGGAGTAATCCGATCAAAAACTACATAAGTCGAGGCGCACCTAATTTTGTTTAGGATTTTTAAATAGAAATTAGTTATCATAACAGAGGTAATTAAACTAGGTCACCGTAACATCATAGAAGAAAATGACTGAGTGATAATATTCCATTTTTTTCTGATGAAACTCGAGAAACGTTTTAATCGTTACGAATGTACTTAAGGATCCAACTAACTAAAGAAGAAGTAGGTTGACTAGTCAAATGAAGACATGGGTAAGGCAGGCCACGTGCGGCGGTCCTACCATCGTCGCCGTCGTGAGACCATCACCAGTACCGCTCTCTTCTCTCTTGTCTCTTTCACTTCTTCTCGGGCTACGAACTTTTTTGGTAATACCCTAATAAATAAAGTTGTAAGTAATTGAGCCACTCGCTTTTCAACCTAATAGTTTCCCTTTGTACTTTGTTTATTTCCTGGAACTAGTTTGATTTTGTACTTCTCACTCAGTTTATTCTTTTAGCTAGTGCCCTATTAAGCTAAACGTTCCCTTCCTAATTGTCGTTCTTGATTGATTTTAGGGTAGCTAAAAAAACACAACATGATATTCTTGTTTCATTAACTAAATTTCTAATGTAATAAGATAGAACGAGACAGATTAAAACAAAAACAAAAACAATGTTCGGAATAAAGCTAAGAAAACGATAAAATAATACTCCTATATTGTCATCTTTTTCTTTTTTTGTCAACATCCTATATTGTCATCTACTCTTGATTTATGATTTATGGTTATTGTTATAGTTATTGACAATATGCTATTTATTAAAAATATGTAATAACTAATACTTCAGTTTACTGATTTTCTATCCAAAATAGTACTCAAGATTTAAAAGATTTATAATAAGATAAACACATTTCCATGAAATAAAATTTTGGAAACGAAATAAAGACGAGGCAAAACATCTTTTTTCTTTTTTTTTTTTTTTGCTTAAAAGACTTAATGAGGCAGAACTTTTATAACTCTTTCTCATTGAAAACGATAATAACTCGATGCAATTAGTCCATAATTACTCGAGAACAATGTATTTCTCTTATAAAATATTAGTTCATAATAGTACCGGCAGCCCCGATCCCAATTTGGATTTAAACAAAATTCAGTGTACCAAGAAAAAAACAATAGTTGGCCTACGATGTCTCAAATTACAGATCAACTAGTTTTTATTCTATAATGAGTTTATCTTGTCTTTGGACTCTTCTTAACGTTTGAGTAGCTTCTATGACTTTTATTTTTTTGTTGACATTCTCTCTTATAGAAAAAAAACAATTCAAACACTATTCTTCCGGCCAACCCACTTATTAATTTCGTGTATTTTAGTTGTTTATTTTGCTTTTGTCCACGAAATCTAGAACATTTTGGGCTTCTTTCCAAGTGCCTTCCCATATTGTGTTCTTCTTTCTTGTAACATTGCATATGCTTATCTTATCTCAAATTATGTATAATTATATAATATATGATCGTCTTGTCTATGAGGCAAAGAGACATCTCTGAGTATTCTTAAGACTCTCGTTACTAAATCTAGAAGACAACTCTATCAAAACGGCCCATTAGCTCAGTTGGTTAGAGCGTCGTGCTAATAACGCGAAGGTCGCAGGTTCGAAACCTGCATGGGCTATATTTTTTACTTCTGGTAGTTTAACCCTCAATATCGGCCCAATAAGACTCGGTTCTTAACGTCATATTCATTCATGGGCCATATTTTGATAACCGTTATAACAATACAATACAATAATAGGTGAGACAAGTTAATATTCTTACATAGTTAACCTAAAACAAAAGATTTAAGAAAAAGGAAATATATAGATGATAGATTGATAATGAGCTCACAAACACTCATCGATGATGATGACTCCTCCAGGTTTCAAGTGCATGGCTTCACTCCAAGAGGAAGCAAATGCTTCTGAGACTCTGACATTACAATCTCAAATGGTTGACAAAGATTTGGATTCTTCCAAGCTTTAAATCTTCTTCCCATCTTCTCATAGAACTTCCTAGAGAATCTAAGCTCACCTCTTAGGTTGTTTCCATTGATGTATAATGAACCAAGACAAGGTAAAGCTTCAAGTTCCGTTGGAACAAAACCGGTTAGATAGTTGTCGTTCAGACCAAGAAACCTTAACCTTGTCAGATTGGTTAGACCAATGGGAATCTCACCTCTTAAACCTATTTTGGAAACATCTAAAATGACCAGATTACTCATCTTTTCCCACTTTGTTCCCACCATCTCCTCACTCATTGGATTGTCTGATAACACCAACTCTGTTAAAGATTGCATGTTCTCAATGTTGTTGGATAGCCCACCAGAGAATCTGTTCTTTCTCAGATCCAGTAGTGTCAGATTCTTCAAAGACCCAAGTTCTTGAGGTAACTTCCCTCCCAAGAGGTTGTTACTTAGGTCAAGTTTTAGCAATGAAGTCAAGTCTCCAAAAGATGAAGGCAACGTCCCTGAGAAAGAGTTGCGGCTCAAATCCAAGATCAAAAGCTTTTTTAACCCTTTAAAACAGTTTGGGATCATTCCAGTAAACGAGTTCCCTGCAAAGACCATTCTCTTCAGACTCTTTAAGTTGCAGATACTCGCTGGTAGTTCTCCGCTGAACCCATTTTCAAGAACCACTAAGGACTTCAGGTTTGTGAGGTTGCCTATTGTTTCAGGAAGTTTCCCAACGAGACCAGGATTGGATCTAAACTCGAGCGAGTATAAGTTAGTTGCAAAGTTTATCCAACCCTCTTTAGCTATCACCAAGGGAGAGATGAAGCAGTTGAAGAAGGAGAGAGATCTTAAGTGGTTGAGCTCAAATAACTCTGGCCTTATCTCAAGACTTGAGGAGCAAGGAAGCGAGTTTTCATGAATAAGCCCTAAACTCAAATCCGTGACATACCACAAGTCATTGTACATATCACACGAAACACCCTGAAAGCCAAAAGAAAAAGGTAGTATTTATTTTATTCTTCAAGTTGTGAAGAGAACTAAGCTGAAAAAAAAAAAGAATGATTGGTGGGCCAATGTGGCCATATAATTGATGAACATTTTAAGAAACCCCAAACAAACATGTTATATGAAAATAGGATTCACTTTGTTGCTTTGAAGCTTTAGACTTCACTATCCGATTATAGAAAATTTTCAAAGGGGACAAAGCATTTTGAAGAATTATTGAGACAGCTAGAATACAAAAACTCTTTACACATCATTTCAAAGATTTTCAGAGTTTGAGTTTGATTCAACAACATCTAAATAGCTCAAAGCTCTTCACTATCTTCAAGAATCTATGCTTCTCTGACAAGACTAAAGAATTGAGGGTACATAACATGGCTGCACAAAAGGTAACAAAAAAAGAGGTTTTAATGAAACAGAGAGTTGTAAGAAAAACCTGAATTGGAGTCCAACCACAAGGATCAGGATAGAGATCAGAGCCATTCCAAGAATCACCTACAAATCCTTGAATCGCAGAGTACAAAGCTTCTCGTTCTCTTTTGTCCATTGGAGCTTGTTCAGAATAAGTTACTTCAGGCAAAGATTCATCTCCAGTACACCTAACAAGTAGAGATAGTAAGAGAAGAGAGAAAAACATTTGCCACAACATTCTCTCTAAGAGCACAAGAACAGAGAATAACAGGTGAAAACAAAGCGTGTGATGTGTTTTGTCTTTTTTCACTTTGAGTTATTGGGTTGGTTCTTGTTATTATTTATTGAGAAGAGAGCGAGAGGTCGTTGGGAATCAAATTTAGCTTTTTTCTCATTACAATTCAAATGGTTAAAAAGTAAAAGAGAAGAATTCTATAGACATTTTTGGTTACATGTTCCACTTTTGTTACGTAAAGTAAAAGCTTTCATTTCTTCCCATAACCATACATATATGCACATATAGAATCACAATACATTTATCATATGTACAATGTTGTGTGTATGTAGTTGAGCATGCAGAGAAGCACACATATCAAAGCGTAATTGCATTTAATGATACTCTTAATGTTGACAAAGATTTTTCTTTAATGTTTCTGCTTTTCTGAAAATCATCCTTTGACATTTATTTTGTAATCAATAATATCCTTGTGGATCCTGGTGCTGCTTAGGTTCTGTCAATTCGAAAGTACGTATATCATTAAACACATGCCTTTAGCTTCTAATTCCCTACCTCCATCAAAAGGGTGTCTTTGGATACAAAGAAGCTATAACTGGTTCTACATAATAAATGTGAAAGTAACATCTCTTAAGATCATCCGCGTGCGATGGTTATGTAGTGAGAAAAGTCCACAGCTTCTTTCTTATGGATCCTTCACCAGGTCTTGGTGATCCATCATCATCATCATCATCACCACCATCATCATCATCTTCTTCTTCATCTCCATCCTCATATTCTTCATTCTTATCCTCCTCATCTACTGTTCTCTGCGTCTGATCATCTTCAACTGAGAGGCTCACCGTGATGTTTGCTGCTACTTCCGCATTTGCAACCGAAACACCTACATTTGTATTAGCAGTAGCTGTAGTTGTTTCCACCTGCCATGGAACCGATCACCTTATTAGCATGAATGGTTGTTTTGCCTTGTCATGAACTTTATTTATGAGCAGTGTTTTATTCAGTCAAGAGTTGTACGACTTTAAAACAGGAATCCACGAAGAGAAAGGAGAGGAAGTTTTTCTTACCGTTACAGCTCTCTCAACCCTAACTTCCGAACTTTCTAATCTTGTAGCTCGAAGAGGTTCCACCACCGATTCACTAGTTCCTTCAACATTGTCCTTTGATGGCGCAGAGGGGGCAATGTCTACATCATCTTCACCACCAGCTGCATTGTTTTCAACATTTGCTGGAACTTGGTCTACGCTGTACACCCATAAGATTTTAGGAACTCAGTGAGAATTCATTCATAAGATTTTAGGTATGAATGAGCAGAATTAAGACACAACAATGATAGGGAATGTAAAACTAATACACACAAACTAGACAGTATTTGTATTCATCTTTTTCGTTAGTGCGTTTGAATTGGAGTAATAGTGAAACAGTACCGTATTTCTTACGAAGCGAGACTAAACTAACACGAGGGCCGATACTCTTTAAGACAACATATTCTAAACAAAATCACGTGAAGCCATATTAAGGCCTATAAACAAACTGTTACAAGGTTAAGAAGCTTACGTTTTGTTCCGCCTCAGATTGTAGCGTTTTTGGCCAGGGGTCTGCGGCAAGACAGCAACAGCAGTCTGTTGTCTCTTACGACGTCCACCAGTAGCAGTAGTAGTATCCTCAGTATGCTGTCTTTTCTTTCCACCTCTGCCTGTTGTCTTCTCGCTAGTACCAGAAACGTGACCACTCACTTCACCTTTTGACGATTCTTCAGGGCTGGCATGCTTGGCCGAGCTAGTAGGATTCGTAGAAGGCCTGGGTTTTCTAGGCCTGCCACGTCCACGTCCACGCCTGGCACTTTGAAGTTCAGAAAACTGAGAACCTTCAGAAGTTTCTTGTACTCGACTGTCTGTATATTCCTCATCCTCGTCCGGGATTGAGCTACTAGATGGACGTGGCCGGAGATCAACTGGCAGAAGTTTTACACCGTTTGTTTCCTTATTAACGGCCACTGAGGAGGATGGACGCTGCTCAGGCTTGCCTGTGTCCATATCATGCTCAGCTTTTTTACTTGGTGAGAAAAGTATTGAAGTGCACTTCTGCAGTATCGACATGTTGGGCCTTCTAGATCCACTACTTCCTGAGGCATCTCGGTCTAGAGATTTCTTGATATTACAGGAGTCAGACGCATCAGAACTTTCTGGAAGGTCACTCAAAACTCCATTCGCTGGCAGAATAGCTTCTTCTTCGTTATATGGTAGTTGGAGATCAGAGAGTACAAACTCGTTCGCCAGCTGCCCACAACTCTGACAATCCTTAAGCTTTTGAACAAATGCTAGAAACCGACTCCTTTCACGAGCAAACTCTTCCCTACGTTTCTTGAGGTTGATGCTGAGTGTACTAAGTTCACTGATGTCATTATGCATCTCTGCTTGCTGCTCTTTCAGTTTCGCCTTGTGTTTGGCAATTTCTTCACTTTCCTTTTGGAGAGCACCCCTTTTCGACACCATTTCTTCCATCTCCCTATTCAAAGCCTGTTTACGGTGATTGATATCATTAAGCTCTTTCATTCTTTTATCCTCAAACTGAGACAGTCTGTCTTGTAGAGCTTTCTCATCTTCTTCTTTTCTTTTTTGTTGTTCGATTTCAAGGTTCCTTCTCATGGTTTCTAGATCGTCAAGCACCTTAGAATGCTCAAGTTTGGCTTTTTCATGTAATGCTGAACGTTCGTGCTCCATACTGGCGTCAAACGATTCTCTCTGCAGTCTAATATCGTCCAGTTCCTGCTTTATCTGAACCCTGAAAGCACTCTCTTCTTTCTTCAATCTTTCTCCTTCCAGCATTTGAAGCCTCTCAAACTTTGCTTTTTCTTCAGAAATTCTCATTCGCTCTTTAATATATTCGGCTTGCTTCTCATCCAATATTTCCCACTCCTTTTCAAATCTCTCTTTCTCTTGCTTCAGATTTTCAACTTCTTTAGAAAGAAACTCCTCGTGGAGTCTTGATTTCTCTATCTGGGACTTGAGTTCAGATTGCAGTCTCTGGTATTCTTCTCTCTCTTCTTTCCTGATTTCAAGACTTTTGAGCTCTTCTCGAATCACATCCTCCTTCTTCATCATCTCAGACCGGATGTTTTCAATCTCTTGTTGTAAATCCTGAAGGCTCTCCTTATCAGAAAGTAATTGTTGCTTTTCCATACTTAATCTTTTCTCCTCAGCTTGTATGGTTTTTTCTTTTTCTTTCATAGCTTTAAACTTTGCTGCAAGGTCTATCTCCTTTTCAGTCACTCGCTCAAACTTCTTATTCAGAGCTTGATTTCTTTTCTGCAACTTCTCCTCGCCATGATCAATTTCAACTCTCTGTCGTTCAACTTCTTCCGTCTTTCTTTGGAGTTCCTTGTCCAGAGATTTTCTTCTCTCTTCACATTCTTGTTCAAATTCCAGCATCTTATTAGCTAATTCTGTCTTCTGATCATCAATAAGCTTCTGAATTTCTGTCTGTTTAAAGATCAAGGTAAAGCATTATTTAACAAAAACAGAATAATCTAAGGTGCAGCATGCATATATCTGTCTAAGTATAGAAAGACTATCAACCCACCCCAAAAGTTATGGCTGTTAAATTAATTGGCACCCAGTTTTACAGTAGGAGTTAGTCAGATTCCATTGTCTAACCATAGAGCAGAAGTTTTCTGCTATACAAAAAAAATTTGTTTTTGCACAACAATGTCCTTAGAACTTACCCCTTCTCTAGCAATAAGCTTCTCTTCAAGTGCTCGCAACTCCCTCTCCTTTGCCACTAGCATGCTCTGGAGTGTGCAAGATTCCTGGGTAAATCCATCACAACAAAATCATATGAGAAAAAAACAAGGGTCTAAAGATGCAATGTTCAGTAAGTTATAAACTCACTTTCTCTTTTGCAGTCAATTCTTGCAATCGCTTACTCAAATCCTCTTCAGTTTCCTTGCACTTTGACATTGACAAAGCAATCTTTCTCTCTCGTTCTTCAAGTTCTTTTGCTTTCAACTTCAAGTTCTTTTCTTTTTCATTAACCTTTTCCTCTCTTTGATTCAGGCTTCTCTTCTGTCCAGGCATTGATTCTTCCTTTTCTTGAAGCTTTTTCTCCCATTCATGCAGGTACTCTCTTTGCTTGTGGAAAGTCTCTTCATATGATTCTCGCCTGCGTTGCAATAACATACAAGTTAGACAAACAAAAAGATTTGAATTCTGCAGTCGTATAACAAATATATATGTTTACTCTTTAGCAAATGAAAGCCGCTCTTGTTGCAGGACACTCTCACGAGTCTCCACTTCCTTCAGTCTCATTTCCAGCTCAGAGCTCTTCCTAGTAGCCTCTGCGAGTTTGCTTTCAGCAGAATAAATCTTACTTTCCACATCAGAAGATCTCCCGGTAACACTAGCAACCAGAACATTTGCTTCAGCTAATTTAGCTTCAGAAGCTAGCCTTATCTTGTTATTCTCTTCTTGAATTTCACGAAGAGCCTTTTCAAGCTGCAAAAGAAAAAAAAAAGAATTATATCTCTAAGAAAATTCAGAACACAAAGGAAGCAAGACCTCTAACTAATACAGAATTATGATCTATTGTCCCAAACAATGAATGCATCACATAAGTAGGTAAACTAATATGGATAAAAGCAAAACCATATATATATATCCACCACGTTATTGCTAAAGTATGGTACCTCTTCCACACATTGCTTTTCCAAACTCAAGGCTTTTCTCAAGTTTTCTTCCCGTTGTTCCACAGTCGTCAATGCATACAGATGTGATGACTGTTCTCTTTTAAGGATTTCTTGAGCTTCTAGTACGGCCTGATTCAGTTGTTCGTGCTTCGAAGCCCACTCCTTATTTTCCATGAGAAGAAGTCCCATGTTGTGTTGGTAGCCATATAACTGCACAGGAAAACACTCAGCCCTTAACACATGAATGCTTCAAAACAACAAAAGCAACACAACCCATAAAGCAAACCCAACAACATAATCACAAAACTAACAAATTTATTCGTAAAGTTACCTCCTTTTCAAGTGTCGAGATCTTTTCAAGAAGCGCTTCTCTATCTTTTCTCTCCATTGATGCCTCATCCAACAAACCTACTTCCCTAAACCTTCTCCAATCGCCCATATCCATATCATCAGCCTGACCTCTGGAGAAGCCTTCTCCGGTGAGAGTACCAATCGGAGGCGGCGGAAGAGTCGAATTCACCGGGTCCTCGCTGAACGCAATCGCCTTTCCCTTTCTATCGGCGTTCCTAGGGTTAGAAACACGCGCCTCGCTTCTCGGCGTCATCGCCGGAGACATCCACTGTTTTCTCTGCGGCGTGAACATAGTTTTCCGAAGAGGATCCACCAACTTTTTTGGGAACCCTAATTTCACAATCTCTCTCTTACTTTCTCTCTCTACCAATACAACGGCTTTATGAAATTTCAAGTTCCTCTCTGATTAAAAAAATAGAAATCATGGTTGGTGGAGGGGTAAAAAGGTAAATTTAAACCCACGAAGAAGGCGGATTGATTAACCGAGACGGTTTAAGATAATTACATAGCGGACTAAGACACCAATTATGAGAAGCCTGTTTTGGGCCCATAAACGTAACCTTAAAGCCCAATGTTTGTAATTTAGCCTTACCAGCCTCTTCTAAAGAATATTTTTTTTTGAAAAGTAATTAAGGAGGAGTAGTTTTTTTTAACACTAAGTGAATTACCAATTACATTATCATATAATCTTTTATATATTAATTGAAATATTATATTATTAAAATAAATTATTATTCATATATTTAAAATATTTAATAATAACATTTGTTTTTAATTTATAATTAATTATATATTACTAAATCTAATGATTTATTAAAGTTAATAAATATTTTATAATTTAATAAAAACTATTATAGATAATGATAATTATTAAATCAATGAAATTTGTTTTTAACTTATGGTTAATTATATATTATCAAAACTAGTTATTTATTAGGGTTTGTAAAGATTTTAATCGCTCTACCTTTTTATCTTTTTGTAAAAGCTTGTATGTAACATTTTTTTGTATAGATTCCTTTTTTCAGTTGAACCAAATATATATATTTGATTTTGTCTGACTCAAAGTAATCAAACAAGATGGGTTTTCACTAAGCTTTTTGTTACAAATGAAAGGCCCATTTTCAAACCCTTTGAGATTTACGAGTCCAATACAGATCAGAACCCAACCAAACCAAGAAACTGAAGCCCATAGAATTAAGAACCCGAGAGAACCAAGCACATTCTTAATTAATTTTGTTTAGGACATTAACTAAAATGTTTTTTATAGTTTAGTTTCAAATTTCAAACAGGTTCGTAATATTTCTTGTCGTTTTTTGGTGTCAACCTCTAATTAAAAAGCTTACACTTTACACCATAGAATGATTTTGGGGCATTATTCATTGGTTTTACTTCAGCAAATCAAGTCCTATTAGTGAGACAAGAAAGTACACGCATTCTTCCACTTTGGTATTTTTGTCTATATTCTCTTTAAGTAATTAATCCCAAAGCTGTTACAAAATTAAACGAAAGTGACTAATAATTATATTCAGATACGAAAAAGCCATCTCAACTCAAAGTACTAAGCTTATTTAACAAGAACAATTAATTTAAATAATTAAGAAACGAATTTTTCTACTTCAACATGATTATTATTTAAATAAAGCAGCTAAACCGTGAACAAAAGAATCAAAAAGACAAAAGCAAAGAGAGAGAGAGAGAGAGAGAGAGAAGAAGTGGAGACTTGTGTCCTTGCGGTGTGTTTAGCTTCTTTCTTTGGCCTTTTTGTCTTTTAGGTTCTTGCCTTTTCCCGATCATTCAGACCAATCTCTCGCCTTTTTGGCATCTTCGTCTTTCTTCTTATTCTCTTTTCGCTTCTTGTATTACATATCTCTAGTGGGATTCTTCAAATCAATCCCTTGTTGCATCACAAACAGAGAGAGAGATGTATAATCAGTTGGCTATATCTTCTTCTTCATCATCATCTTCTTCTTCGTACTATGAATCGTTGAAGATTTTGGAAGCTGATGTCCAACACGCAAACACTTTGTAAGTCCTTTTCTGGGTTTTGTCTCCTTTCTCCTAAAGTTTAAGACTTTACTCTCCTTTATCGTTTTGATTAGTTGAGCTATAATAAAAGTAGGTGAATATTAGAAACCCAGCTGATAGAACTTTAGGTCATTTTCTGGAGATTTATGTAATCTCTTCTCATCAAAGTTAGGTTATTTTAGGAAACTTTGATAAGTTTTAGTAATAATAGCTTTCTCGAATGGGAATCTCCTGAAAGTTGTTGTCTGCTTGATATTCTAATTTCAGCTGATTTGCTAGCCTTTTAATTGGGGTCACTGATTGTAAGATTCGTTGCTGCTTATTGAGAAGTTGAGCTTATGTCTTCAGGGCAGAAGCAATTCCAATGAGGAAGAACAATGTGAGGCTTCAGATGAAACTGGTTCATAGCAACTTTGCTTCGTTATTACTCTTCTTGCTTCGGTGGATGGATCTTTCTTGCTCATGTCTGCTTCCTCGCTACTTTAACCTCTTTCATGTTCTTGTCTACAAGGTTATCTCTTGCCCCCCTGTGATCTTAAAGCGTCTTCCTTTGTTAGGGCTTTAGGTGTTCTGACTTTAAAGTTTCAGTTTTTTGAAAATTTCTCAATTTGTTGTCATCTTTGCTTTTACAGGTTCATTCTGATGGACAGCCTAAGCTTACCACGCATGGGAGAAAGGCAACTATCAGTGAGTTCTATGGTAAGCAAGCCTGTAACAGTTGCTGTTTTTAGTCTAAGTTCAGGGGGGTTTCTGTTTCCAGCTTTGGTCCTAATCGTTGTCTTGTCTTTTGAAGGTGTGATACTACCATCACTTCAGCTATTACACAGCAACTTAGACGAGCTGGCAAATGCAGACCTCGGGTTTGACCTTAAAAGACTCAGCAAGAAGATAACAAAAGAAGCTCGCAGTAGTAGATTCAGCAATGCTGCGTTTGATCGTGAGGAAGAATGTGGTATCTGTTTAGAAACTTGCACCAAAATGGTTCTGCCTAACTGCTGTCACTCAATGTGCATCAAATGCTACCGCAATTGGTACACACATTATTTAAAAGACCCTTTGTAACTGATGAAGGAGCTTTCATTTAAACAAATCTCCTTTGATTCACATCTGCAGGAACTTGAAGTCTCAGTCATGCCCGTTCTGTCGGGGGAGCATGAAGAGAGTGAACTCAGAGGATTTATGGGTGCTTGCTGGTGATAACGACGTGGTGGATACAAGGACAGCTTCAAGGGAAGATTTGTTCAGATTCTACCTCTACATCAATAGCCTTCCCAAGGATTACCCTGAAGCTCTCTTCTTGGTTTACTATGAGTACTCAAATCTGATTTAGAATCTGGACAAACAAGACTGTACAGATTTTTAGAAGGTAAATGTATTGTATAGAATGTAAAACTGTGCTTAGGCTTTTGGATGTTTTGATGCAACATGCCAAATCCCTCAGCTTTTACATGCTTTATTTAAATAACTGTGAAATGCTTCAAAAAAGCTTGAATAAAAGCAAAGAATAAAAATCTCTTTTCCATCGTAGATGGCTACAATGAGTCACAACAGCTCCCTAGATCATGGTGTTAGCAATAACAAATGCAGAACATTTAACAATAACAAAAACATAGTTTACACATATATGCTCGTCTCCAAAGACAATCATCAGCAAACAAGGTATAGAGAAACATTGTATCAAATATTTGATGATAAGTAGTATGCAGAGTAACTTTAAACCGGTATTGTTTAGATGCAGCAACTAAAGAAGAGACACGAAGAACATGAGAGGTTCTTTTCAGTCTCCTCGCCTTCTCTTTCCGTAGTCTGCATCTCTTGACCTGGACCTATGATCATCTTCCGACATTCTTGATCTGCTACGAGATTTCGAAGAAGATTGTCCTCTATCATACTCTTCAGAATCACGGTGCTTATACTCCCGGTGACTATCTTTCTCTTCACGGTGACTCTTGTGTCTTCTATCACCACTGCTCTCAGACCAGTCACGTTCTGTGGTAGAACGTTCTTTATCACGTGATGGCTTCTCTTCTTTCTCTTGGTTTTCATCTTCATAGCCACCATATTCAGAACCACCCTCTTCACCACCACCTCCTCCACTAGCCTCGTTCCACATCCCTGCTGCATGAACTCCGTTCATCCCTGAGTTACTCATCGTTCCCATTCCCGCGCCACCGAAAAATGCGGGATTAACATGAGGAGCAATCCCAACCATTCCCATTGGATTAACACCGGGATAAGGTTGAGGCATCCCGGGGTAAGCAAGACCAGGAAACCCTCCATAACCACCACCCCGACCCATGAATGTAGGATCAAACCCACCAGCTCCCATCATACCCTGAGGATGCATCATACCACCAAATGCTGGACCAGCAAGTCCAGGGCCATACGGTCCAGCACCAGCACCGTTAGCCATGTTGTTTATCCCTCTGCCTCTCACTGCACCACCCCAGTGACCTCCACGGTTTCCCATTCCTTGGCCACCACGTGCAAATCCACCTCTCCCATAGTTTCTTCCACCGTCTCCATTTTGCGTATTCATGTTGTTGTTGTTATTGTTGTTACCTCTTCCCATTCCTTCATTCAGAGGCCTTCTGTTTTGCATTTGGTTTTGTCCTTGGTTCCTCCCTGTGAAATTAGCTCCCATCTGCTTCAATGTTTCAGGAGAAGCAAAGGCTACAACACATGCTTTACCATTGAAAACAAAGCCATTCATTCCTTCTTTGCAAGCAGCTGCAGCAGCTGAATCATAAAACTCAACCTGACAATACCCTTTAGATTTACCACTAACTCTCTCGTCGAAAAACTTGATCTCTTTGACTCTTCCATACTGGGAAAGAACACTCTCAATCTCTGCATCCGTCGTCCACCAGTGCAACTCTCCAACAAAAAGCATAGTGTTCCCATTGTCTACAACAAACGGCTGCGTTGGGCTTCTGTTCACCATTGCATTTGGAGTCACATTCGTCTGGCTAACAGGAATCTGCTGAGCACCTTGAGGAGCACCAACATAGGGGTTATGCACAGGCGGCTCAGGCACATTTACCGTGTTCCCTGGAAAACTATGTGTGTTCAACACAATAGATGTTGATCCATGTGGATTGACTTTGTTGGGTTGGTTGGCTTGGACATCAACATTCATCCCTTTTGCTCCAAAAGAAGATCCTTGTGGATAAGCATCTGATCTTGTTTCAGGTCCACTGATCCCATTATGCCCTCCATCATTACGATACTTCCCTTCACCTCCACCTCCACCTCCGGATACAACTGGCATTCTCGGTTCAGAAGCAGTACTATGCTGAGCTTGAATACTTCCACTGCCTGCACCACCGACTTGAACTGGTGGTTGAGCTTGTTGATGAGCTTGGAAGAAACTTTCACCCACATTAACATCGCTATAGAGATCATCGTAGTCATCATCTTCTCCCATCAGTTCTTCATCAGCTAGAGCAGGAATAGTCCCACTTCCTCCATAACCAGCGTTTTCTTGATTCATTGGATTCTTACAAAACTGGCCACAAAATACAACAAGAATTAAAAAAAAACATGAAATACATGAACAGTCCCAGTATATAACCTTTTTTACATGAACAACTTAAACAGGATCTCACAAAGATTACAAGTCTGCATAATTCCTATGCAATTAAGCTACAACTCTTTACAATCCACTGATGAACATCAAAGAAGACATGTGTATGTTTACAGATTACAATTGAACTCTTACTTACACATCCAAATAAGAAACGAAAAACAGGAACTTTAGCTCACAGATCTGAGATTTGGGGATCTAGGTCAACATATCTCCTCTTCAATAAACGATCTTACAAGATTGATATATACAATTAGTCATTAGAGATCAAATTACATACATGGTTTGATTTACAACGAAAGGAGCTACACATAGGGTTCTTACAAAATCGAAATCAACAGATCTGGGATGAAAGTTACAATTTTTAACATTGATGAAACCCTAGAAAGCCTCTAGATCGAGGATCGAAAAGGAGGAGAGAAAAAAAAAAAACAACCTACGCTTGCTTACTTTGACTCTTGCAGCTGGGTCTCTTCTATCTACGGAGGTTGAGGATCGAGGATTCGAAATTTGTTCGCCGCGAGAATCTGAGCTTCGCTTAGTTTGAGATCGGAGGGAGAATCGTCTTCGGTGAGATGAGAGATGTACTTTCTTATCCGATACGAACAAATGACTTCACCGTGGTTTTTAATCGCCTTTTTATGTCAACAGTCTTAACAAACTATTAACTACATTATTTTTTAGGAATTAACTTTCAATGGATCAATAATAAATAATCTCCTAAATATATATATATATATTTGTGAAATGATCTGTGTACATATCATTACCACATCATTTTCACTTAAAAATAACGTAACTTTAAAAAAAATGTGACATGACATTAATTTAATTGTACTATGATAATAACTAATAACATTTATATTATCATTAATGTATATATTTTTATAAGTAATTATTTGATTTTTTTGAAATAATTTATATTGGAAATATTTTAAGATAAACTTTAAAAAAATTTATCTCCAAAATAATATTCATTAGAAAAAATGACTAAAATAAATTTTATTAAAAGATGTAAATATATATTTATATTTTTTGGGTTAATTAATATATACTTAGAATTCAGAGTTATGGTAGAAGTTTTAAAGATAAGGTCTAAATTTTTTTTTCAAAAAAAAATCTACTTTAATTTTTTTTTGAGATCTATTTTGTAACAAAAACTTCAAAAAATCTATTTGAAAGATTTAACCATTTATATATCACCGTTAAAATAAAATATAATTCACAATAGTACAAAATAAGCTAAACATAATTATAAAAAAAAATTGATAGCTAAGAGGTTAAAAGGATATTTTAATTTATCAGTTGAGTAGGTGAATAATATTCATTTTTCAAAAATAAAAAAATATTAATATTTCTATATGTAAATACTATATATATTTTAAATAGATAATTATTAAATATAATATAAAAAGGTTTAATAAAACATAATTTTAACTTTACTAAAATTAAAAAAAAAACTATTATGAAATAGCTAAACCAAACAAAAATAAGACTACAAAAAGTATATTTATAATTTTAAAACAAGCGAAATTAAAATATATAAAATAATAATATAAAAATATAAACTACTTTTAAAAAAAAACAGTATTATATTTAAAAGAATTATTTCTGCGGAGCAGAAAAACTCTTACTCGTGTTTTATTGTATTCACAATTTTCATGTTATTTATTCGTAAATATATAATTAATGTCAATATATAATAGTAACAAATATTTTTAATATTTTTATGGACTTTGTCAGCTTGAAGTATGTGGTATGTTTCAGAGAAGAAGGAACACAACTGACTTATTCGAACTTTTTTTGTTCTTTTTCTGTGTCTGAAAATGACATGATTTCTTCTACCACATCATGCCTAGCTTACACTTATTGTGAAACTCATGAAACCTAAAGCCAAATAGCTAGAGTTACAAGTATCTAAAATGGAGTGTTTCATTCAGACAAACGTTCACATGATCTAAGACAATTGGTGAATTATTTAACAAAGCAGCTTCAATTTGTTTTAATACATCCCTTTGAACACCGGATTAGTACGGCATATGCTTGCTCCACATTCCTCATACTCCTCTTTCGTTCTGCAACTCTGCAACAACAAGTAAAACACACACACATCCACTGTTTCAATCCAAAACAAGCCAATATGTTTTTCTTTTCTTAAATCTAGCTGGTCTCTAAGCCGCTTCTAGTCTTTTGTGACCAGTTTTGCTTACATACCGCGAAAAACTCAGGAGTCGATGAAAGCACGGAGCCTCCAAACCATACAGCAAACCTCTGGACAGGGTGGCTCACGACATTAACCTCCACAGGTTGAGACTGTGGTTATAAATGTCAACGCAGATGAAATGAAAAAATGGTTATAATTAAAATACAAATAAGCATACATCTGAATACTTTTATTTTGCAAATATCATACAACTATTTTTTACCGTGATTTCACCACCGGTACGTGCGTTATTAGCAAGGACACGAGCATCAACAATCTTTTTGAGATCCCTTTGTAACCTTCTTCCGAAATCTTTGAACATAGTTGAACCTCCGGACAATACTATGTTCTGAAATGAATGTCACAAATTCATCAATACCAATAAAAACATCTTAAAACTCTCTGAACCAAATTGTGTGTTTCAGACCTTATATAAAGCTCTTCGTGTGTCAATTGGTGCAGACTGGATACATTTGTCTATTACAGCCGGTAAAGAAGTTGTAAAGTCATTGTTGTATATCTCTGGATTAAAGAAGACCTGCAAACACACAAAATCTCCACATTATCATCGTTAATAACACAAAAACAAGCGCATAAATATAGAAAGCAGAGACAATGGTAACACACTTCAGGTCCAAGGAATCGTTCGTATCCAACGTCACAAGTGTATGGTGCACCAGTCTTTGGCTTAACACCTTTCCATTGTTTAATATACTTTCCTGGTTCTTTGTCGTGTTTATTAAACTCCTGCAACCACATGCATGATCATTCATCTCTATCCATGTATTTGTGTTTAATGTCAAGCCTTATCAGCATAAAAGCCAGTAACCAACCATTAAAAATAGCATTGTTCGACTTAAACATTAACCACAAAGCATTACCTTAACGATGTCTGAACAAGTGTAGCAGTACATTTCCTTCACTTTACGGGCAACATCGAATGAATCTTCGGGTGGTATATTCTCACCCCTTTCCTACAATAAGTATTGAAATAAGATGTTCCATGAACATGTTACATTAACTTAAACTAGTAAACACCTTCTCTAACACGTATAATCAAGAAGACATGTAACCAAGTAAGTAACTAAAACGTCACATAGAAAAGAATTAGAACCAACTACAAAAGAAGACAATTAGATACATTAGTACATACACGCATGAGTTGCTGGATAAAGAGGGTGACATCTTTGCCAGCAATTGGAATTGTTCTGATACAGCTCGCAATAACATAACCTTCTGCAACAGGTACAACACGAGTTGCCCCATCTCCAACATCAACTACAACCCCTGTCATCTCACACTAAGACAACCAAGATTCAGACATCCTACAAGCAATAACTTGGAGTCAAAGACAATGTGCCCACTTACCTTTGATGTTGTGTACCCAGCTGCAAGTGCAAGCACCGAGTTAACAGCAATGTAAAGCCCAGGAACATTAAAAGTCTCGAACAGAATCTCTCCAGTGTACTCACGACTCTCAGGAGGAGTGAGAGGGCTTTCAGTGAGAAGAAAGTAATGATCCTCTGGATCACACCTCAGATAGTTGAACACACACTGCTGCCAATACCTTTCCATAGCATCCCAATCCTCAACTTGACCATGCTCGATCGGATAATGAAGATTATAAGTACTACTAGACCGTGACTTCGTAAGAGCTTCGTCTCCTATAAAGAAGTCCATATCAGCCGCAACTCCAGCGTTGTGCTGAGCTGCCCAAGACCCTTTTAAAGAACTCTTGGGTTGGCTCAAGAAAGACTCGTTCGCTGCAACTACCGTTGGAAGAATGAAACATGGTTCTACATTACCCGCAAATCCCATTTTTGTATACCTGCAACACACACACACACACACACACACACACACACACACGCATACAAGCAAATGAGATCAAACAAGATCAGAGAGCATACCGTGAATGAAAAGGAAACATTTTTCTCGAACCCATTAGTGGTATAAAACAATCTAACCAGTAACAGACGTACCCGGTTCCATTGTCGATGACAACAGCGGGTCGAGAGGTCGGATCCATTACGCCGAAACAGACGGTAACGGTGAAGGATCTCAGAACAGAGTAAAGTAGAAACCTTTAGAGTTTTGATCTGTGTTGCAAAATTAAGGATCAGAAGAGAAACTAAACTTGCTTCTTCTTCTTCTCCGACAACGGAAGTTTGAGATTCCGACAAGATGCCACGTAGCTTTGGCTCTGATAGACAATGTAGGGGAGAGAAAATATAAATTGATTTTTGCCGGAAAATAATCAGAGATTCCCGTGAACTTCAGGGAAAACCTTTGGTTCAGAAACTCAGATCATAGGGAAAGTCGCCGTCGTCGGTTTGTACTTTACCGTGCGAGATTCTTTTCAGACAGAACAAAACAAATGGACTATTGTTAAAAGCTTCTTTGTCCTGATGTTAATTCGGTTTAACTGAACCAAACCGAATCTACAACCAAAAACCAAACAAATTTCAGTGAAATTGAACCAATTTGAACGGAAAAAAAAAACTGAAAATTCTTTTATTATTGTCACTGTTAACTTAATCATATAGATAACGATGTGTAGTCGAAGACAAGAGAACAATCTTAGATCTCAAGTGATAACGACGCTTCAACCACAGGAAAAACCCCACCACGTGTGTGCCTATTTCCAGCAAAAAACACTTATATACTCTTATAGCCTTAAAATTTGTAGAAAATTAGAAATACTTAACAGTCATTTATATCCTTAAAAGATAAAAAAAAAGTCATTCTATAATCAGAATTCATTCTGTAGAACAGTTCTCTCTAGTCTCTACATTTCGCATAAACCAGTATATGGTCCGTATATAAGATTAGAAACTGCATACCTCTCTTTACATCCAATCGTTTTAGATTTAATGATTTTGGTATGGTCAATGTAAACCGTTATGTGGTTCACAAATTCACCTAAAAATCCCATGATGCATACACATTATTCTTCATAATCATCTACACATAATCCTTGCTGTAGCTGAAAATCACTTGGTGATTGTTCTTCATCTTGCGAATTGATAAAGACATATGCACTCTCCAAATATGTTGTCCAAAAAACTGTGTGATATGGTCCATAAAGGCCCTTTTATGTTGTTGATAAAGACTTTTGCACTCTCCAAATAAACCCGTTTACCGTCTATGGAAGTCATTCTAAGGTCCATACTTATAATACTCTAATCATTATATTACACAAGTCGTTAATACAAAATCCACAATACATACTATCATTTCATTTATAAGAGAACCAATAGAACCAAAGGACCATAAGAAACCCATATCTACGGACAGTGCCGGCTCTTGACCATGGCAAGAGGGGCAATTGCCATGGGTCCATGGGTCCAAAAAATTTTTGTAGTCTGATTTTTGTAATAATAAGATCCATTTTCTTACATCCATTCTACCTATATAGGGTCCATTTTAAAAATAGCTAGTAACAAAAAGGTCCATCCTACCTATATAGGGTCTATTTTCTTATGTTTTGCCCAAGGTCCCTAAATAATTTAAGACGGGCCTGTCTACGGATTTTGTATAATTCATCATATGTTCCACTATAATTTTTGTCTACAGTCCAACTTTATTTTCCTAGAGTTCATCATTTTAATCCTCTTTTCCTAATATATGCTAGCTAAAACCCCAGCTAATTATAATATTTTTTAAAAAATATTAGAAGCTATAATATTTAAAAGAAAATAAAAATAAAAACCCAGCTAATTATAAGCTCATTAATGGTCTCTGTGATACTATTTTTTTCCTATCCATAATAACCTTTCAGCGTCAATAAATGTCCGCAGAAAATCAGAAATCTTTCCACAGTACCTAATCAATAAATACTAATTCATTAACGGTCTACGAATAACCCCAATTCTTGCACTTCTAATTTATTAAGTAGGGAAAAAACACTATAGTAAAAAGAAACACTATAGTACATGATTGATTATTCGTACTAGTTACCGTATCTATTATTAATGAAATACCGAATATTTTGGTTAATGAGACCAAAAAATAATTAAGTACAAAAATACAATGGTTCGTTCATTTACCTTTCCGACAAATTAGATATATATATATATTTACTGTTGTAATAACTACCTATCCTCTAGTAGCATTGGTCCAAAGAAAACATAATTATGTTGACTCAGAGCATTAATAGTAATTTAATAATTACTTTTATAATTATATTTATATTTATATTTTTTTCCAATGAATTTAAACGATTCAGAGAGATGCTCCCTCTCTCTCTCTCTCTCTTCTCTGCAACACTGCTCAAACACAAATTTTTACAGACCACCACCACCACCACCACTGTCTTAAATTGGATCTGTGAGCCCTCTCTCTGACAATCTCCATTATCTCTCCTCTCTCTCTCTCTCTCTCTCTGCTTTTTTATTTATTTATTATTACAGTCTTCTCGTTGTAACCCATCTCCGATCCACACCGGATCTAAACGAGCTCGATCCTAGTTCTTGATCAAATGTTATGAATCCTCTTTGCTGCATTGCTCCGGTTTCAATCGATGACCGGACTAACCCGGTTATCGCCAAACCGGCATCGAATCAACTACAACAACACTCTCAGCTAGGTTCCGTACCTAGCAGCAACCACCACGCTTCCAAGCCATCTTTCTCAACGCAAGCCTCTTGGATCAGCCAAGATCAGCTCGAGAGGCTCTCTTCCGAGGACGTGAATCTCGAGGGGCAGCAAGATTCTTCTTCTTCTTCAAAGGGAGGAGCTTTCTTCTTTGGGAATGGCGTCGGTGGTGGAGTCGCTGGGATCATGTATAAGTGGACTCACTATGGGAAAGGGTGGAGAGCTAGGTGGTTTGAGCTTGAAGATGGTGTTTTGTCGTATTACAAGATCCATGGACCTGATAAGATTGTGATGAATCCTGCTAGAGAGAAAGGTGTTAGAGTGATTGGTGAGGACTCTGTGAGGTACATTAGGAAAGCTAGCTGCGGCAGTAGCAACAAGCTTGGAGCTGGAGCTTCTGCAGCTGCTTCAAGGCCTTGTAAACCTTTTGGTGAAGTACATTTAAAGGTACAATCTTTCATTTGTTAGTACTCTTTGATCTTGCATGAAGACTATAGGTTTGTGGTGTGCTTTGTTGTAGGTTTCTTCAATTCGTGCGAGCAAGTCTGATGACAAGAGGCTTACTATATTCACGGGTACAAAGACTCTTCATTTACGTTGTGTAACCAGAGAGAATAGAGCAACTTGGGTTGAAGCTTTGCAGGTGGCCAAGGATCTTTTTCCTAGAGTGCCTAGCGGCGACATTTTACCCTGTGAAGATGCGGTTGTTTCTACAGAGAAGCTGCGTGAAAGGTTACTGCAGGAAGGCATTGGTGAGACAGTAGTTAAAGATTGTGAAACCATTATGCTTTCGGAAGTTTCTATGCTGCAGAACCGGTTGAAGGTTCTCACACAGAAACACCTTATACTGCTAGATACACTGAGACAGTTGGAGGTATGTTTTGGTTCTTCCCCATGCACACATTTTGAAATGGAACTATTTATTGAATGAATGTGAGTTATATGTTTCTTTCTGCCATGGACTCTGGCTTAATTTAAACAGTCACTGCTATTACACATTATGAAGTGAACATGCATTACCAAGTACCAACTCATGTTTGTTCTCTCCTTCGCCTTATAGTAGACTAATTGATGTGGTTCTTTAATAATCATCGTACAGACTGAAAAAATAGAGCTGGAAACTACTGTTGTTGATGAAACAAAGGAGCATGACTCTTGTTGTGGACAGGGAAGACGATTTAGTGGTTAGTTACTTTACCTGTTTGTGTATTCTCGATGTGAATTTGTCTCACAAACTCTTATTTACATATGATGGTAAATTCTTCCTTGACTCAGCTAAGATAGTTTTGTGTTTTTGACATCATTGAACTCCAACAGATTTCTATTCAGTGGTGTCAGAGGTATCTGCAAGCGACTCTGAGGCAGATAATGAAAGTCAAGATGGAGCAGATGTTGAATCTGATGAAGATGATGTGGCTTTCTTTGATACAAATGATATCCTATCAGCAGACGCACTGAGAAGTGCTTCTTACAGAAGCAGAGAAGCTGAAGGCAATGGATCTATTTACGATAAAGACTCCTTCTTCTCTGACCGCCTGCAAGCTCCCGTTAGGATTCCGCAGTATCCATATGTCAGAAGAAGGGATAATTTACCAGAGCCAAAGGAGAAGGAGAAGCCAGTTGGATTGTGGTCAATCATCAAAGAAAACATTGGCAAAGACTTGTCTGGAGTTTGTCTCCCCGTTTATTTTAATGAGCCACTTTCTTCTCTGCAGAAGTGCTTTGAGGATTTGGAGTACTCATACTTGATTGACAGAGCACTTGAGTGGGGAAAACAGGTCAGATACTCAGCCCATGTTTTATTCTAAGCACAAATCAAAAAAAGAGTGATCATTTTGCAAGTTTATTGCAACTCTAGATAGTTATCGTCAGAACCTACATAGTTATGTTTGAAAATAAGATGTTATCATCTAGTGAGTTTCTCTCCCAAAGCTGAAACAATTTCGTTTTAAAATTATTGTGTTTTCTCATTTCAGGGCAATGAGTTGATGAGGCTTCTAAATATTGCAGCTTTCGCTGTATCTGGCTATGCGTCCACGGAAGGCAGGCAATGCAAGCCTTTTAATCCTCTACTTGGTGAGACATATGAAGCTGATTACCCAGATAAAGGACTTCGTTTCTTCTCTGAGAAGGCAAGTGAACCAACACAATCTTTCTCCTCTTTTACTGCAAGTGAATTGAGATAATGTTACATTTGATTATTTCTCTAACTTTGTTGTCATATATAATAGCCACCCCTTACGTTTCTGTCAACATAATGCTGTTGTTTAGGTGAGTCATCATCCAATGATTGTTGCTTGCCATTGTGAGGGACAAGGTTGGAATTTTTGGGGAGACTCAAATATCAAAGGAAAATTTTGGGGAAGGTCAATCCAGCTTGACCCAGTGGGAGTGTTGACACTAAAATTTGATGATGGTGAGATATATCAATGGAGTAAGGTTACCACTTCCATATACAACATCATCCTCGGGAAACTTTACTGTGATCACTATGGAACTATGCGCATCAAAGGTGGTGGCAACTATTCTTGCAGGCTGAAGTTCAAGGAGCAGTCAGTCATAGATAGGAACCCTCGTCAGGTACTAGGATGGTTTTCAACTTTTCTTTCTGCTCCATAGTTATATGATTACCTGCATTCTCTTAAGAACCACCAGCCTATATCTTCTTCACATCTTAGACACTGCAGCTTATGACACTGCAGCTTATGACATCAAGAACGACAGAGAACAAAAAAAGATCATAATGGCTTTTGTAAATCATCTTTCAGGTTCATGGGTTTGTGCAAGATAATAGAACTGGTGAGAAAGTAGCTATCTTGATAGGCAAATGGGATGAAGCAATGTACTATGTGTTGGGTGATCCGACAACAAAACCAAAGGGATACGACCCAATGACAGAAGCTGTGTTACTGTGGGAAAGAGACAAATCTCCTACGAAAACAAGATACAACCTCTCCCCTTTTGCAGTCACTCTTAATGAGATAACACCTGGGATGATGGACAAACTGCCTCCAACAGATTCAAGATTGAGACCTGACCAAAGACACTTAGAAAACGGTGAATACGAGGCAGCAAATGCTGAGAAACTGAGACTTGAACAGCTGCAGAGACAGGTACACAAAATTCACTTTTATACAGTTTGTGCATCCAGGTCATGTCCTATACCTCAAGATCATTTACCTTGATCAATAAGGCTATTTTTTTAGTCTAGTTGATAACTATGTACTGAATGCTGAAGAGTTTGTCTATATTTTTGTGTGTTGTTGTAGGCAAGGAGGCTGCAGGAGAAAGGGTGGAAACCGAGATGGTTTGAAAAGGATGAAGAAGGGAATTATCGGTATGTAGGAGGTTATTGGGAAGCAAGAGAGAAGAAAGATTGGGATAAGATCACTGACATTTTCAAGAAGCAGCAACAACAGCGTAACAGTGTTTCATCTTCATAATCATCTCATGTTTTTGTTTCTTTATTTGTTTCTTTTTTCTAAATTAATATATATTGAAAGATTTTCACCATTCCCTCATTGTGCTTCTGTGAAAATTTGGCCAGAACCTTTGTTGGTGTGTGTGTGTGTGTCCATTATCTGTAGATGTCAATCAGACTTGCTGGAGATAGTAAATTATCCGATTAGGTTTCTGGTTTCTACTAAATTACTACTAAAAACTTGTTTTAGCAAGGTGATACATCTACTAAAAGGTCAAAACTGCAGAGATAGAACAAAAATACTTTGATTCATTTATCATTCAGCAAACTCATACCAATCTCATTTTCACTGCAGTACACCTATAGGCCCAATACTATTTGGTAATATAAAAGTCGGATTATAAACAACCTAAGTACTGTATATGTTAGTTTTAGACGATTTCACTTCTGTTTTCAATATAATGAATATCCAAGAATTTATAACTAACTATAAGGTTATGTCACCAAAGACATGAGCGAAGTTTTTGCATTTTTAGGAGCGTTCTTTGCGCTTGTTGCGCATATTGCCAACACACACAAATTGCATTGTCCATATGAACCTTCAGCTTTCGTGACCCACAAGAAACTTTACCTTCTTGAAATAGACCTATTTACTAGAGCTAACTGTCTCCAGAAGACAGCCACAAAAGTGGTGTTCTTAAGCCCAAAACATAAAACGCATGAAAAACAAATTTTCCTCATATACTCTTTCACTCATTTCACCTTTACATCAAACAATAACTTCATCAGATTCATCTAGCAATGTCTGAAGCTTCTTCCTCTATCATATCTTTAACAGAGAGAATTTACAATCATCTTTGTCTTTTCGATGTTTCTCTAGCGTTGTTGGGACTGTTTGTTTTCTGTTGCGTGCGTGAGAAGTTAGCCAAGAAGCCAGGGCCAACGACATGGCCAGTGTTCGGAGTTACTCCAGAGTTCTTCTTTAACAGGAATGATGTCTATGGTTGGGTCACAAGATGTTTAAAAACATGTCGAGGTACATTTCTTTACCGCGGAATCTGGTTTGGTGGCTCTTATGGAGCAGTGACTTGTGTACCCGCTAACGTTGAGTACATGCTTAAAACCAACTTCAAGAACTTCCCCAAAGGCACCTTCTTCAATGAAAGGTTCAACGATCTCCTCGAGGAAGGTATCTTTAACGCGGATCATGACTCTTGGAAGGAGCAAAGACGGATCATCATAACTGAGATGCATTCAACTAGGTTTGTGGAGCATTCTTTTCAGACAACACAGGATTTGGTGAGAGAAAAGTTGTTGAATGTGATGGAGAGTTTTGCAAAGTCACATGAGGCTTTTGATCTTCAAGATGTGCTCTTGCGCTTGACGTTTGACAACATCTGCATCGCTGGTCTAGGTGACAACCCTGGAACTCTAGATTCTGACCTTCCTCTTGTCCCATTTGCTCAAGCTTTTGAAGAAGCAACGGAGTCTACTCTTTTTAGATTCATGATTCCTCCTTTTGTGTGGAAGACTATGAGGTTCTTGGACATAGGGTATGAGAAAGGTCTCAGGAAAGCTGTTGAGGTGGTCCATGAGTTTGTGGACAAGATGGTTGTGGAACGTATCTGCAAACTCAAGGAGGGAAAAACGTTAGGGAACAGATCAGATGTCCTCTCAAGACTTATTGAGATAGAAAGTCACAAGAAGAGTGATGAGAAAGATCCTTCTATTGTCAAGTTTTTCAGACAGTTCTGCACTAGTTTCATCTTAGCTGGAAGAGACACAAGTTCAGTTGCACTTACATGGTTCTTTTGGGTGATACAAAGACACCCTGAAGTTGAAAACAAAATCCTCCTCGAGGTCAGAGAAATCTTGAGACAGAGAGGAGGTCATCAAACTAGTCTCTTCACGGTCAAGGAGCTTAACGACATGGTCTATCTACAAGCAGCACTCTCAGAAACTATGAGACTGTACCCTCCAATCCCAATGGAGATGAAACAAGCCATTGAAGATGATGTGTTCCCTGATGGGACGTTTCTAAGTAAAGGTTCAAGGGTTTACTTTGCGATATACGCCATGGGAAGGATGGAATCAATATGGGGAAAAGACTGTGAGGTGTTCAGACCAGAGAGATGGATACAAGCAGGGAGTTTCGTGAGTGACGACCAGTTTAAGTACGTTGTGTTCAATGCTGGGCCAAGGCTGTGTTTAGGGAAGACATTTGCTTACTTGCAGATGAAGATAGTAGCTGCTTCAGTCTTGATGAGGTACTCGATCAAGGTTGATCCAGATCATGTTGTTGTCCCTAGAGTAACGACAACTTTGTACATGAAGCATGGTCTCAAGGTGACCATCTCGCCTAGGTCGTTGGAAGAGAAGAGGTAAATATTCCACGTGGCGTATCATGGAGAAGTTACTAGAGTCATGTTCAATGTATAATCATTGCAAAAGATAACACTTGATAGAGGAAGATGACCTTCTCTTATAGTATCAAAAACTGCAATGTAACAGCTTCAACTTCACTTTATATATTTCAATAATGCAATTTTTTCTATTTAAGATCTTAGATAATCTAGTGAAAGATGATTTTTTTTATAGAATTAACAATGATATATTAAGGAATGAAATTATACAAGAGATATTCTAACGTTTTCTAGATTATTAATTTTTCTAAACTAAAATGAAGACTAAATTAATCTAATAGGGCTGCAAGTCAAATCAAGAGCTTTACAGCAAATCAGATTTGGGAGACAAATTCTCCATCTGTTTGTACAGTTTCGAGCCCTTCAATGGCCTTGTGGCTTTAAAGATCTTGAACCACTGGCTCATTGGCTCGCAAGAACTGTCCTTACTCAAACACTTGCAGGCATTAGCCACGACATTGTTAGTTGCGTCCACGTCAAGGCAAATCGAGGAGTTGTTACTTGTTGTTGAAGCTAAGTGCATCCTAGATGCCGAGATAGTCTGCCATATCGAACCTGGACTCGAACAACTCGTATTAGTCATCGTAACCTTGTTTCCTGGTCCATTGCTCTGTAAACACGAAGCCTGGCCTTTGATTCGTAATGTTTTATTAGTGTAGCTCCATGGTTCGGAACTGCTGCATGGACCAAGACCAAGCATTGTCGTGTCATTGAGAGACCGTACTAAGCATAGTCCAGTAAATGGATGGAAAACCAGATTGTAAGCATCAGTTGAAGAGCCCGGTCCTAGTAAACCAAATCGAACCACAAAAAAAAAATTAGTGACTGAACCAAATCTTGTTTAACCTTATAGTAACTTTTGTGATGTATGCACCTTGAAGCTGAGATTGAAGAAGAGTAATCTTTTGCAAGTAACTCGCATTTCTAACGCTAATCCAATCCGAATCCAACACACCATAATACTCAACCAAACCGACCTTGCCTTCTCTCAAGTAATAACTTCCGGTTAGTGCCCATAACGACCAGTCAACATCATTACCAGCCGCCCAACCACTTACACATCCGAAGTAGCGATTATCATTAGCGTTTCCTCCTCTTTCGTCTATACCAAACTCGCTGAGGAACAAGGGAAAGCCTTTGCTAAGGAGAAACTCGCCACCGTTTCTTATCCGGTTTAGAACTCGACCGCAGATATCGTTAGGGTTATTGCTCGCCCATGAGTTTCCGTCACTGAAAGAGTACCAATGGAGCTCGAACACGAGTTTTTTGTTGAATGATAGTTTTACGGGTCGTGTCTTAACGAAAGAGAGATCGGCGTCGAAACTTAGACCGGAGAGGATTACAAGTACGTTCTTGTTTGCTGCATGAACTGCTTCCGCTCCTTGTTGCATATATCTACGTACATTAAAAAGGAAAACATTCGGTTTATTATAATGAATAATTATAACAAAAAATATAATAAAAATAAACTTTCGGTTGTTCAAGGTCAACTTTCAACCTAAAACTTTGACTTTTATAAGAAAACATTTACAAATCCAAGAAAACAAACATGCATGTTCTGTATATATGCCTCATTAATTAGTTTTTTATTAACATACTGTATTTTAGGAAAGTAATACATTTGTTATATACATATACTTTTAAAAAAAAAATCTCAAAATAAAAAAGGATAAACTTAATTAAAGAGTTTTACTTGCTAAAATTTATAATTAAATTTTAATGGAATACATAATATATGCATAGGGTAAATAATAGTAATCTTACTTGAACCAATCGTTAGCGTTTTGTTTAGGCCCTCTAAGTTCATTCCTTAGACTCATGCCAACGACATTAGAGACGCCGTCGAACGTCGCCGCCATTTTACTCAAAGCGGCGGTCCATTCGGTGGGATTGAAGAACTTGTCACCGAAGAAACCGTTACCGTCGTTGTTGGCGCAGCACCACCCTGGTTTGGTTAGGTGGTTGTCTAATATAACCATCACGTCGTTTTTTCCTAATGTAGTAACCACCATCTGCCCCAAAAAATTAAGCTTATATCATTATCGACATTTCATTTTCTATATATGTCTATTATAGGATTGCGGTTTCGGTTAACATTGGTGATTTTTAGATATTATCACGGGGTTTTATAAATTTTCATGGCATGTGATCTTTCCACTATGACTTGCCTTGTTACACACTAATTTTGATTTTTGATTTTTTTAAATATATATATATATATATATATATATATATATATATATATATATATATATAAATTAACTAATTAGTGAATTGTCTGTCTTTCGTAAGTTTGATAACATCCGTAAGACAAATTATCACAGTATCATTTAAAAAAAATATCTACTGTATACCAAAAATAGGTTTGATATAAAATACTAACGTAGATTTACAGATTTTGGTTGTATGCTTGATGTTACATGATGTAGGATATGCAACTTAGTATATGAGAATAAATATTAGATCATAGAGAAAAAACGATGTGTTGTGAAGTTTAGATTCGGATCAGTATTGATGTTTTGCAATTTCAAGAATCGTTTAGTCGCTTTGTAGTCTCATCTCCAAACGAGAATTTGAAAACCAGGTACAAAGACTCAATCCTTCACTAAATAACTTACCAACTTTTGGGTACGAGTATGATTCATATGGATTCCATATGCGTGTTGCACTATACACCCATTAACAATAGAACAAGTCCATGAGAATATAATTAGGTCATGTGACAGAAAAGGCAAAAGGCCAAAGAAACGTCACGAGTGTTATATGTGTTCTTAAGTTCCACATTAACTTCATTACGTACCCACTACCAAACAATTTTTAATTAAGAAATTGACGATTGACATATTTCAGCGTACACCTGATTCCTGGATATTTTGTTTAATTAACAATTCCCAACCAAACCCCAACAAGATTTGATTGAAGTTTTTGTTTATGTAAAGTTTCCCACAAGAGTTGACGTGTTGTTTGTACTTCTACAATCTTAATACGTGTAGTTAGTTTGATAAGCAACATCGAAACTTGAAGTTCATTCTTCTATCTATCGATGGAAGTTTTAACTATTAAATTAATTAAACTTTGTAAATTAGTTGAACAGATTCATTTTAATGTTTAAAGATTGTAATTCCTTAAAAGGGTAAAACATAAGTCCATCTACCACTATATATGCCTTGTTAATTATAAAACTTTATAGGATTCATATCAAGAAACAAATTAAAAACATCAGAAAATATAAAAAGAAAACTATAACACAGAACCTCTTAACCTAAAAGGACATGTAGATGCTTTAATTATTTTACAATTCAATGATGCACCCAGCTTAATTATGTTTAATAAATAATTAATCATAGAAAAAGAAGGACTCATGCATCTTATTTCATCATATATCTTTTCATTTGAATGGATTGTCTAGGGGAACCGATATTTACGGAAATAGCTTGTTTATATATACAAATTATTACATATTCTCTGTTAATTAGCAAAATAAGTTATGTGTTCACGTGACATATGAAAAAGGATGTACTGATGGACACGTGAATGCATATATACGAAATATTTAACATTTGCAATAAATATTCAAGTCATCTTAGTATAAAACCTATACATTTCGTCAAAGGAAACAAAACGTTTTTCGATAGTTGCATCAGAATTCAAATACATTAATTCTTGTGTTAGTTTATTTCTCAAAATAAAATAAAAAAACTCATAGTTAATGTAAAAAACATATAACCGACACAATTTTTGGAAGTGAAAAGATTGGAGATAAATAGTATAAGAGGTACCTTGAAGGCTTCAATGAGGGAGATATCAATAATGGAGGGGTTGTTAGTTTGGAAGCCAACAATGTCATCTTTAAGACCAAAGCTTTGAAAAGATTGTCTCACTGTGACATTATTAGCCAATGTCTCATTAGTCATCAAATCCAACGCCCAAGTTAACCTAACACAGTTGAAACCCATTTCAACTATCTTCTTGGCCACAGCGTCCACCGGCTGCTTGCTCAGCCCTTCAGCCACCACGGGCTGGAGGTGCGTTGGCCAGTTCACACACGCTAGCTTCACTCTTTGGCCCTTCTCGTCGACGATCCAACGGGAGCTTGTGGAGAGTGGATAAGCCATGTTTAGGACGGTGTGTTGTGCAATGAATGAGAAGAAGAAACAGAAGAATGGGAAAATGTTGAACATGCGTTTTGGCTCTTTTCTCGTCATTGCTTGTATGAAGTTGTGTATTGTTTCTTTTGTGTGTTGGACAATCATTCTAACGATAGTCTTATTTATAGAGAGAGGGTTGAGAAGTAAATGATGTATGTGTCTTCAAAAGATGTTCTTCCTTTACTATTCATACTAGGTATTTTCTTGCATTATGTGCAACAATATTTTTTAAAAATTTAAATTATATTTTAAAATTAATTTTTAGTTAATATTCTAGATTTTATTATTTTCATATTAATATTTTAATACAAAATCTAGTTAATTTTATTATTTTAATATTAATATTTAATACAATATTTAGTTTAGTTTATTTTCATATTAATATTTTAATACAAAAATTAATTTATTATACTATTTAATGTCATATTTAAAAAGATTTATTTTAATGAAGATGTAATAGTTATTTTTATATTCTAAAAAAGTTACAAAAATATAAATTTATATTAAATATAATTTTTATGTCATATTTATTCATAAATCATGTCATCAATTATAGCATACCATATCATTAGTTTTTTTTTTCTTTTTTTTTTGTTTCATACCATATCATTAGTTTTGATTGTAAAAATGACAAATGTCATATTTTTTTCAAATAATGTCTAAGAGATATCATAAATTAGAAGTTATGTTTTACCATTTTCTTTACGTTAATATCACTTGGCTTCCTATCCGTGTTAACTGTAATCAATGTATGATAAAAATGAGTTTTCTTAGAGTACCTGAAACGTATGTAGCTGGTGTCAATATCAGATATGAGAAGTCTCACAAAGCTAAAATTCGACACATTACAAGGTTATATATCAACATAACTATCTATCATGTATGATGTATACATACTCCAACCAAATATCAATCCTATACTTGAAAATGAAACGTCGCGAGCTGTCAAAAATACTAGAATGCGTGTAACGGTTCTAACTACAATTCGTGTTGAGCATCTAATGATAAAATTAGCCGTTTCCCTCCTGAAAATAGGTTTCGAACAGGCATCTACTTGAGCAGTATATCCACCGCACCGTCATTCAGTTAACTCAAATCAATATTTTAGTAATCGTTCAAACAACAAACCAAAGTTAAAGACCAACATGTATCAAAGGTTGATCAAAAGTAATGAACCATATATAGAATTGTACCTATCATTCTTGTGCACATATATGCTAATTTCCAAGAAATAATGTCAATATTTATAAGGACGATGACTTTTTTTTTTGCTGTAAATTCATTATATTAATTAGGTGCTTTTATGGAAAACTTTAGTACTCCATATGTGCATATAATAAATCATGTAGTTGTATGAAGAAGAAAAAACTAAACCTTTTCTTTTGCTTTGAGTCGTAATATTAATATTGTTTGAATCATGAAGACTAGTTAACAACTTAACATCTAGATTCTAGAACGCTTGAGTGAAGCGTTTTTCATTTTCAACATGTATTAGGGGAGCTTTGTCAACTCTATAGTTCATATATGTAATTAATGCAGTTACCAACTCTCTGGATCCATTTACTTATTTAGTTTTTTTTTCATAATGTAAAAATGCCATTTATTTATGTGAGCTGTTATACAATTACTTTAGCACTGTACATCACTACTTTGTAAAACCCTTCCCTACTATATGTACATATATAAATTTTAAAAATAGTACAAAGTCGAGGTGTATAACTTTGAATGCAGTTTAAATTTGTTTCCAAGATAAAATTAGTCTCAAATAATTAGAGATTGGGCAACACGTTTTCACAAGTTAAGAGAGACTTGAAAGACTGTTAAAAGTTTAACCTACGTCCACGTAAATACTACTTCTGTTGTTTTGTAACACAAGACTCCTTAAACTAATATTTTTTGTTTTAAAGAAAAACAATTATTATAATTGTTAAAATCATAACTTAGTTACGTAGATTACGTGAAGTTTGTATAAGTTTTTTTTCCTAAAAATTAACCATCGCGAATTCGTTTCTGATTTTCCTTTTTTTCAGAAAATTTGATTTAAACCGACCGGTTCTTCATAACCGCCGGTTTTCTTTTTTTTTTAATTTTTTTTTTTTTATTGAAACAACATCGCCGGGCGTTGAGTTAACGCTTCGTCGCCTCTGTCTGGTTACACAACGGGAAAGCTTCGAGAGATTGATAGGGTGCTGCAAGAATCTGAGATTCAAAGAGTAGAAACTTAGGCACGAGTTCATATTGATCTCTTCTGAATAAGAACCGAGACGAACTCGTCTGCAGTTGTTTCTTTTTCGTTTTAATCAGTGAAGCACCGGTTGTGTTATGTAAGTTCTCTGTTTCGTTTTTTTTTTCTAGACATTCTTTGTAGATGTATGTTGGTTCTTGATTCAGATCATTAGTAAGTGGGTTACTTCCAAAACACATGTTTGGTTCTGTTTGAGATTTTTTTCACTGGTCTCTCTATTTCAAAGTTAGCTCCTTTTTTTTTCTGTGTGCAGGGGAATTAGCATTGACCCTGAGCCTTACTGGAGTTTTGATAGCTTACTCTCTGAATTGGAGTCTGCTGAGAAGAATCTCAACGCCTTTTCAAAGTTTCCTCAGCCTTTCACTAAGGCAACCTTAAGGTATACCTCTCTCTGTGTTGGTTTAACACTTAGCTCGTTCTTGAGTTCTGCATTGGTTTAGGATTGAAAAATATAACTCTTAATTTAGCTGAAATTTAGAAAGTAGATAATGTTTCTCATTTTACATTGGCGTGTTAAAAATGGATGGGAAGGAGTGTTGGAGGATTTGTAATGCGTGATGGAGAGTGATGAAGATGGTTGTAGTCAAATCTGTACAAAGGGGCAACGTTTTGCATGTGATGAGTTGTACTTGAGGTGCTGAACATCAACTCTCTCCTGCTACCTTGTTTATGAAAGATTCTTGAGTGTTGTTTGATGGTTAGTTCTTGTTCATACAGTGATGAATCTGATGATGAGTTTGACTGTGAACCTGAGTCCTTTTTGATGAGTAAGATGGGTTTGGCTGAGAATGCCCTATATGAGGTGATCAACGACCACCAAACCGCAGTAAAGGTGAGTCACAAGTTTTGTTGTTCTTGATAAGTTTGTAGATGTTATTGAGTGTTTGTATTTTGATTAGTATACATAACAGTGAGAAAAAACTGGATTTCTTGATAACAGGAAGATATCAGGATTTACAGACTGATATTCGCGGTTGCAATGCTACTAACTTACATGGGATTGAACATGGATGGTCCTGGTTTACCCGGTTTCTTAACAAAATCTCAGCCAACAGAGCTACTGCAACAGCCTTAAACGCATTTCTCCAGGTACCAAGAAAGCTTAGATGTACAACTACCGGTTCTGTATAAAAACAATGATCTTTACATCATTAACTATGGTATATGTTAGATGTGTAGACAGCAGAGTTTAGTCTTCATCAGAGGTACAAATCTCAGTTCTTAAAAGCTGTGAACGTTGTCAGAGAGCGTTTCTTGCCAAAGTTGAGGGAGAAAAAGGACGCAGTGAATCTACAGACGATCATAACCGATATTACAGTGTACTTGGATGACCAGATGTATCTCAAGGAACCTGTAGGAGGAACAATGGAGACGGATACTTTGTCGTCAAAGATTACTCATGAAGATCAGCAGAATCAAAATTACCACGGGAACTATTACAGAGGCTATAATTGATTTTGTGTACCATTCGTTAAATATGATCATAGATTCATAATGTTACACCAATAGTTGAAAAATCAGACACAATAAGCTGGATTAAGGAAACATTATTTTATTTTTGAGTATTTTTGTTTCACTTAAAAGACCAATGTGAAGGGTCTTTGTAAGATTCACTGGAGATCGTTTCGAAGCGTGTTGAATTATTGGTTCTTGAGGAACAAGTCATTCTCTTCCTCTGATATAAAATGAAAGACTGTACTGTCTTCGTGTTAGAGAGTAAAGTTAATTTCGAATTGAGTACCGAAGTCATTGTTTATTTTATTGTTTGTATTATAGACATGTCGTTAAATCAAATCATTGAGATTTAATCAATATAGATATAGATCTTCGTAATCTATTATCTATAATACACACTTGGATCGTGATTTGCTACAACGTGTAAGTTTTAGACATTCAGAATGGATATATTATTCTTTTTTTTTTTGTCGATTGGAATATTTTATATTTAGTCTTACTTTAAAACAGTAATGTTTTCATCATCTTTCACAAAGTTATTAACTATTGAATACTGACATTATCCTAATACATTCATTGATTTTTTTTGCATATATAGTTGGTGCAATTTGACTACTGTCTATAGTGTTTGTTAAACCAGCTAATTAGTAGCTAAACTCGGATTGATTCGATCAAGTAAATATGATTTGCAGCTTGTGTGAAAACATAATTCAAATACAATGATTGGCTTGATTGAACTTAAGGTTAGAACAAAATCCGAAACCCTATACCCACCTAATTTCCACCTAACTAGTCTAATTTTCAAACTTTGCATCTAACCTTATAAACACATACCATGCAACAAACCAATGGAGAAAACTTATTATACATACGATGTAAGCTTCAAAGGTTTAACGAACATTAAAGATAAATAATCAAAGAGAACCCTAATCCAACAAACGATCGTATGTTTATTAAGGGTATCGTGTAAAAGAGATTTTAAAATAGATGTCCAAAAAGTCTTTTAATTCTATAAATAATGTTTCCCTATTGACTGGTAGCGTGGGCGGCTGAATGACCGAGAGAGATAATTACGCGTCTGACGACAGAGATCGTGTTGTTGTGGATATGACAGATTAGTCTGCCTTTATCCTCCTAACTTAGAGCATCTTTAATGGGGGTGTTTAGAGGGTTGCTTAGCGTGTAGGGTCCGCCAAAAAGCTAAACAACCCTAAGCACCACTTATTTAAGAGCAAGAGTATTGGTAAGTCCTTGCTCTAAGTCCTTAATAGACATATATGTGTATGTATATATTATATATGCGTATATAATTGTGGGCTAAGAACTTCACGGAAACCCAAACCGAAAGTTTCTTAATAAAGGAACTTTTGGTTTTGGTTTCCGTGAAGTCCTTAGCCCACAATTATATAAGCATATATAATATATACATACACATATATGTGTATTAAGGACTTATAGAACAAAGACTTACCAATACTCTTGCTCTTAAAATGTTTCATTAAGCACCAGCTCTTACACTATTCACGGGTCCGACTGACACGTGGCAGTCCGTGATTGGTTCTTTTTAATTTTTTCTTTTTTTAAAGTCAAAAAAAAAAAAAAAATAAACATCCAAATGAAGTGCTATGGTTAATGATGCTCTTATTTATTCATTTCTCATATTCAGATCTTGAAAAACTAACTTGACGAAACCAATCTTTCAGATATATTATAATCTGATGTTTGATAATATATATATAAGAAAAAACACTCTAAAAACAAAATTAAATAAGAAGCTGAGTACAATGTATCTTATCGACTATTTGTTGAAGTTATATAAAAGTGGAACAAGCTCAAGAGTTGACTTCTTGCTGATAATAAGCGAACCAGTTTCTTCCAAGTCCATGTCTTTGATAGTCTTCTCTTCGGGCAATGCCCAATTAAAGAAGTAGAGCAAGTTCAACAGTCCCAACTCCACAGTAGCAATTCCCATATTCATCCCGGGACAGATTCTCCGACCAGACCCAAACGGTAAAAGCTCAAAGTTTAGTCCCTTGTAGTCCACGGAACTGTCGATAAACCTATCAGGGTTAAACTCATCCGGGTTTGACCATATTTTTGGATCGTGTGCGATCGAGTAAACGTTGATCATTATCTGAGACTTTTTGGGAATGTCGTAGCCTTGGATTTTGATGTCAGACATGGTCTCTCTTGGGAGCAAGAGTGGAGCTGCTGGGTGTAACCTAAACGTCTCTTTGACCACGTGCTTGAAGTAGTGGAGATGGTTTAGGTCATCTGCTGTGAGTCTCTCCTTGTTGTCTCCAAGTGTTGTCCGAATCTCGTCTTGCACTTTCTTCATTACATTGGGGTTTCGGATCAGCTCGGTCATGGCCCATATCAGTGTGATGGCGCTCGTGTTTACTCCCGCAAGAAATATATCCTGATACAAAAAAATGCACACACTTATAATTATTTTAAAATTTTTGTCACCAAAATAACCATTAAAAAAATAATCAAAATAGCTCATTCATTTTGAAATTTTAATTAAAACTTTAAATCTCACTTTTAAAACACTATCCTATAACTCTAAATCATAATTTTGGATTAACTGAATATAAATTTATGAGTATAAATTTATATTTACATTCTTTAATAAAATTTATTTTAGTTATTTTTTTAAAAATATTTTTATGACAAAAATTATTTTTATTTATCTAAGCTCGAAGTTAGAATCATTAAGACGAAACTAATATTAGATGTTGTGGTTTTAAGCTATTACCGGTTCAACTTCCTAATATTTTTCAAGAGCTTAGCCTCATGTGAGTTGTTGGAGAAGACTTACCGAGATGATTCCTTTGAAATGATCTGTGGTGAGCTTGAAGGAATCTCCATCTTGCTCTTGTTTCTTCATCAGACCAACCATCACGTCAACGACATCAGGATTGTCTGATACTGTTCTTCCAGGCCTAAGATGATCGTCGAGAATGTTCTGGAAGAAAGTGTCGAGCTCCGAGAAAACATTGTTCAATGTCTTGTTCTGTCCGGAAACTCGGTCAAGAACCCAACCAACTCCAGGGAAAAAATCAGAGAACGCAATACCATCAATGAGCAACTCAAACTTGTGAACTAGATCCGCAACATTGTCCTCATCCACGAACTCACATTCGTGAATATCTATCCCGAACGCGAGCCTACAGACAATACTCGCAACAAGCGTGAAAAGGGTCTTCTTCAAATTCACAGGGGAACGTCTCAGAGCCGCTTCGGTTAGTTTCTTGACCAAAACGTTATTCTCTTCCTCTCTTATGTAACCAAAAGACTGAAACTTCTTCATGTTCAAAAGCTCAACGACCACGAGCTTCCTCAACGCTTTCCACTCCTCACCGTAAGGAGCGAACCCTATGTCTTTGAAGTTGTAAGAGATCATTCTTGTCGCGACGGTTTCTGGTCGGCTGCAACATTCAAGATCTTGGGTCTTGAGAGCTTCTTCTGCTCCTTCTTTAGATGAGATCACGACCACGGGGACGAACCCGAAACGGAGAAGCATCACTGGTCCGTACGTTTTGGAGAGGTTTCCAATACATGTGTGAGGTAATCCTTTGAGGTTGTGTAAGTTTCCGATGATGGGAAGTGTCTTGGGACCAGGTGGAAGTTTCCATTTTGAGGGTTTGTGTTTCTTTGATATGATGAAAAAGGAAACTAAAAAGATAGTTAAGAGAAAGAGGAAGTAGAGGAACGTTGACATTGTCTGCTACTCTGTTTCTTCTTTCTTTTCTGTGTGTTATGGATGAAGAACTGAGCTTTAGATCAGTGGATATATATAGACAATTATTTGATTTCATTATCTCTCTAGTTGCGTTCGAAAACGTGTTATGTAGGTTGAATAATCGTTTGATATGTCTGGTATACGTAACTCTTAAATTAATGAAGGCTGTTTACGATTCTAATCGATGGGTCAATGATCTAGAAAGATAATGTATTTTTTTATTAATGTATGGAGACTTGTAAATAATAAAATAAAAAAGAAGTCAAATCATATTTGTCGTAGATATCGATATTTGTTATAATATCATCTCCTAAACATGATTGATTACCATAGATAATACATAAACTACTAAGATTAAAAGTTAATTTTTAGTGTTGAAAATGTTAATTTTTAGTAAAATTTCTATAAATTCTAAAATTTAGTAGAGATGGTGTGGTGTGCATCTCTACTAAATGTTAATATGCATGTAAACGATGGTGAAATTTTATTTAATTGGTTAATAGAATAACTAAAAAATAGTTGGTAGAATTACTTAAAGATATAATTTAAAATCCCTATCATTTAATGAGGATATAATATGCTTTTAAATATGCAGTTACGCACATGTACCACCAAAAAATCTAATTTACTCTTCTTTATTTCATTTTTACATAAAAAGACAATTTTAAAGTTAGTTTTGTCATTTATATCACAAGATGGGTCTATGCAGCCCAAATGGTGACATTCAGCCAGCCAGTTTAAGCAGCCCAAACGGTGACATTTAGCCAACTCTAATCCACAATTCCACATACTCCCAAAGTAATATCACCATTTAGTGATTTAGATTTGCTTGTGAAAGATTTGTATAAATAGCAAATGCAAAATACAATTTTGCTTTGAAAAATTCTAGTCGCAAGTGATTCTGGACCTTCTGGTAAACAAGGTTGATAGTCCTATAGTGATGTTTTGGTTATATATGAATATACTTTTAGTCTTTTTGAATCAAATCTAGGTTTCTAGCTATATAAACAAACTGCTAGGCTCCATGTTAATACAAATCATTGGTTCAAATAACGTCTTGATAAAGGTATTACTTTTCTTGCTCCCTATTATAAAATATTAAATATCATTCTCCAAAAGAGGGTTTAGAACTTTGTCATATACTCATATTCACCTACCATTACTTTAATAATCATGTTCACAAGTGTAACTGTGTGACGATACAAGTAGAGACATATCTCAAGAACTTTTTGATGTGGCACTAATCTTAAAACAACACACATTGCCAACAAATTATCTTATAAACTAAATGTTTCACCAGCATTTCAATTACGAATAAGTGGAACAAGTTCAAGACTGACCTTCTTACCAATAACAATAGCACCTGCTTCTTCCAAATCAATGTCCTTCACCGTCTTACCTTCAGGCAGTGCCCAATCATAAAAGTAGAGCAAGTTTAACAAACCCAGTTCCACAGTAGCGACCCCCATTGTCATCCCTGGACAGATTCTCCTACCAGAACCAAACGGCAAAAACTCAAAGTTCAGTCCCCTGTAGTCTACAGACATGTCTAGAAACCTGTCAGGGTTGAACTCATCCGGGTTGGTCCATAGTTTTGGATCACGTGCTACAGAGTAAACGTTGACCATGATCTGTGTTTTTGCGGGGATGTCGTAGCCTTGGATCTTGATGTTAGATAATGTCTCTCTTGGCAGCAAGAGTGGAGCTGCTGGATGTAGCCTAAATAGCTCCTTCACCATGAGCTTGAAGTAGTGAAGCTTGTTGACATCTTCTTCTCTAACTTTCTCCTTCTTGTCCCCAAGTGTTGTCCGTATCTCTTCTTGCACTTTCTTCATCACCCTAGGGTTCCTGATCAGCTCGGTCATTCCCCATATCAATGTCATCGCACTTGTGTTTACTCCCGCAAGAAAAATGTCCTGACATAACACATGTAAAACGACTTAACCACTGTGTAAATCAAAACACTTAAGGCTTCGAATGATAAGGTAGCGGTTAAAACTGCACCACACCTCAGTAAAAAGTAACAATTTTTGTTACTATTAGAACCGCATGCATGTTACCATACAGATTTTAGATCATGATTAATGCGGATTTTAATTTAGACCATGATTAATACATGCATGCGAGTCTCTTAGCTTAGATCATAATTAATGCAGATCTTAAATAAGAAATATAAGAGATAATTCTTAATTTTTCTTATTTAAAAGCTAAAAAATGTATCGTATATTAATCTAAGAACTCTACCCTAAGAGATCTGTACTAATCATACTCTTAAGTAGACAAATATAGTTTAGAAGATTACTGAGATGATTCCTTTGAGATGATCTGTTGTGAGTTTGAAAGAATCTCCATCTCTCTCATGCTTCTTCATCATATCAATCATCACATCAACTACATCTGGACTCTCAAGAACTGTTCTCCCAGGCCTTAGATGATCATCAAGAATGTTTTGGAAGAAAGTGTCAAGCTCCGAGAAAACACTGTTCAGTTTCTTGTTCTGTCCCGTGATCCTATCCAAAAGCCAACCAGTTCCTCCAGGGAAGAAATCAGAGAAGGCAGAGCTAGCAAGAACCATCTCAGACTTTTGAACAAGCTCAGCGATACTATGCTCGTCTATGAACTCACACGTATGAAGATCCTGTCCGAAGGCAAGTCTACAGACTATACTTGCGACTAATGTGAACAGAGTCTTCTTCAGATTCACAGGGGAACGTGTTGAAGCCGATTCATACAGTTTTTTAACCAAAAAATGGTTCTCTTCTTCTCTTATATACCTGAAAGACTGAATCTTCTTCATGCTGAAGATCTCGACCACCGAGAGCTTCCGCAGCGCCTTCCATTCTTCACCGTATGGAGCAAAGCCAACGTCTTTGAAGTTGTAAGAGACTGTTCTGGTCGAAACTGTCTCTGGTCGGCTGCAACACTCAAGATCTAGTGTCTTGAGGACTTCCTCTGCTGCTTCTTTGGACGTGATCACGACCATAGGCACGAACCCGAACCGGAGAAGCATTACTGGTCCGTAGGTTTGGGAAAGATCTCGAAGACAGAGATGGAGCATGCCTTGGAGGTTGTGTAAGTTTCCTATGATGGGAAGCTTCTTTGGTCCTGGAGGAAGGTTCCATCTTCTAGAAGGTTTGAGTTTTTTCAAGAAGATCATGAAAATGGAAAAGAGCAAGATGAAACAGAGGAAGGTTGACATTGTTTTTTTTCTCTCTTTTGCTTCTGTAATTGTCCTGTGATGAACACTACTATAAATATACAAATTCGAATTATATTTACAATGACGTTAGTGAGTTAATGAGTGGTTATGTCCTTTTCTCTGAATCAGACAACGTTTGCATCGATTGATTCAAAATCGCTTTTATGGTAGTAGTGGATGCCACAATACATTTGTCTCCACTACCAACATGATTTGATAAATTTGTTTTTAATCGTCAATTCTTATCACTGATCTGGACGTATGATTTGACTTCAAAAGAGTAGATCATTTCTTTTTAGGTAGTTCCTTTTTATAATAACTCTTGTGTTAACAACTAAAGAAACCAAATTGGTCAGAATAATCACAAGATTATTTAATGGTTAGAAGAGACCTCTCCTCCATTGCCCCCAAAATTCATATGCAAAATCTTTTATGGGTTCTGAAAATCTCTTATGCCCTTTTTTTCACTAACCCAATGCGAGAAAACGAAATTATCCTTACATATGCTTAAAAATCAATTTAAATTGATTTGGTTGGGTTGGTTGAGGGTTGGTTCGGTTTAGGAGTTCAATTGATTCAATTCAATCCAATAATAAAGCAAAACTCAAAATTAAAAGAAAAAATAAATTAAAATTCACCTGCTCTCCGCTCCTCCCCTCCTCGATCTTGATCCCTCCTCCTCCCCCCCCCCCTCTCGATCCCTCCTCCTCCCTCAGCTCCGAGCTTCCACGCTTCCCAACTCTGCTGTCGACGCCGATTCCGGCCAGCATTCTTTCGAGGTAGGTGGAGATGACTCCGTTAGTTCTTATCTTATCTCCTCCCGGATCGATGTACATTGGATAGAAATAATTTGATAGTTGTAATTGGAATAGAGTAGATGATGAATTTGATGAGTTGGTGCAATAAGCATTGTTTATGGGTCGATTTGTAAATGAAATTGGTATACAATGGAAGTATGTAGTTGAATGTATCAAATTTAATTGTGAGTAGGGTTGCAGAGAGAGTTCTCAATCGTACCCGAACCTCAACATCGATTAGGTAAAACTTAGTATGACTAGTAGAACTGAATATTGTAGAATACTGTGTAAAACTCAGTAAAACTAGTAAAACTGACAATTGTAGTATACTAGATAGGTAAAAGTTAGTATAACTAAAGATAACTCGGTAGAACTGAGATCAACTGGGCTTTATTCTGTTGTTTTTTGCAGGATACAATGGGGAAACACGTGAGCGTACATTTGAAATTCAAAGATCGCTTGTATAGTGTAACCTTTAAGAAATAAGTATGGCAATGATGGAAGAACGGTTGTATAAAAAGCTTCACTTGGATGAAAGTAAAGTGAAGCTGTCATTGGGATATAGACCGTTGGTGGTTGATTGTGAAGGACAGTTAACTATTAATGATGATGAGGATTTGTTCGTTTACTTAACATCCATTGATTGAGAGAACCGAACATGTCTTTTGTTAGTGGAGGAGATAAGTAGATCGGATCAGCTAGAGAAGCTGTCTAGAGTGGGCACAAATTCGTTTGGTATGAACTACGAAATGTTGGAGGGAAATGCTGATGAAATTGGACCAAATGTCATAACTCTGTACGTAGAAAATGGGCAAGCAAATGGTCAGAAAGAGGGGATGGAGGCAGAGAATGGTGATGATGATACAAGAGGATATGATTTTATGGAGACGGACACCGGTGCTGGTGGAGACAGCTACGGGGACGGAGACAGCTACCGGGACTGAGACCGCTGTTGGGACAGAAATGGCAGCTGAGAATGAAACCGCTCCCGAGATGGATACCGGTGTCGATATGGCAGATAAGTATGTTGACCAGCCTCCTGTGGAAAAATCAAGTCAGGTTATTGAGACATGGGAAGATGGCTTGGGTCTGAGTAAGCTTCAGGAATTTCCAAGCAAGAAATCAATTCAAGAGATTGTGGACAGAGCCGCATATGTTGAATGATTTCGGTATGTTACAAAAAAGTCGGATCGCAAACGATTGGTGGTAAAATGTTGTGTAGGAAGCTGTAAATGGGGTTTGAAAGCTGCAAGGATTAGAAATACTGAAATGTTTTCCATTAGGAGGTACACGGGTGTGCATACATGTTGTCGTACAAGTCGAAGCGGTTGCAGCAAGAGCAAGAGGAGAGGCTCAGCAGAATTAGTTGCTACCTACTTGAATGAGTGATATCCTAGAAAAGTGAGAACTCATGTTCCGAAAGATATCGTCGAGGCGATAAAGTTGGATTTTAGGGTGACAATATCCTACTCCACAGCATTGAGAGGGAAAAATCTAGCTATATCTCATTTGCGTGGTAATTCAGAAGACTGCTACAGGATGCTTCCTAGCTACTTGTACATGTTAGAGCAAGTCAATCCAGAAACAAAAACAAGTTTGAAGTTGGATGAGGCAGGTAAGTTCAAGTACTTGTTCATTCGTTGAGAGCATGTATTGAAGGGTTTGCGGTCATGAGGAAAGTGATAGTTGTCGACGCCAAATTTTTTAAGAACGGGTATGGTGGTGTACTAGTATTTGCTAAAGCTCAAGATCTCAATCGTCACCATTATCCCCTCGCTATTGCTATACTCGACGGTGAGAATAAAGCTAGTTGGAAATGGTTTTTCGAGATGCTCAAAACTGTTATCCCGGAGTCTTCTGAATTGGTTTTTATGAGTGATAGAAACCCAAGCCTCATCATGGCTGTAGCTAATGTGTTTCCACAAGCTCACTATGGGCATTGTATATGGCATCTGGCCCAGAATGTAAGAGTTCATGCTTGTAACACCAACAAAGCCGTAGTCGGATGGAGATTTATGGAGTTAGCTAGGTGTTACACGAGGGCAGAATTTGATTCTACTTTTGCAACTTTTAAGGTGAGATATCCCTCAGCGTACAAGTATGTGGAGGAGCAGACTGAGAAAGACACTTGGGCAAGGGTTTTTTTTCCACGTGACCGATACAACTTGGACACTAGCAATAGTGTGGAGTCCATGAACAGCACGTTTAAGGACGCAAGGAGGTATGCGTTAATACCACTGTTGGATACAGTAATCAAAAAATTCTCCGAGTGGTTTAACGAACATCGGAAGGACGTTGTCTCTCGATCGATGGATACCAAACTGGTTTCTCTTGTTGAGAACCACTTGCATGACCTATGGGCCAAAGCTGATAAAACATCGGTGCGTGAGCTAAATAGTTATGAGCTTCAGTTCGAGGTAACGAACAAGGAAGATGGGAAGATCTATTTGGTGAACCTGAGAGCGAAGAGTTGTACTTGCAAGGTGTATGATTATGAAAAGTATCCTTGTATACATGGTCTTGCTGCTTACTTGTATTTGCTTGACATTGATGATGGTCCTGACCGTCGACGTGGTGAGAAGATAGAGTATCACGAGTTGTGCTCAAAATATTATTGGGCAGAACTTTGGGCACTGGCTTATTACAAAACCTTTTATTCTGTCCCGCACATGTGTGATTGGAATATACCGGATTACATCAGAGAGATTCAGGTGATACCTCCAGAACGTCTGAAGAAGAAAGGGAGGAAAACTGATAAGAGGAAGCCATCAGCGGGAGAACGACGTAAAAGGACACATAACAAAAAGCGAGCACGACAGAATTACGGTTTCACTTGGTTGTTGTTTGGAAGGCAAAGTAATCCAACTGAATGAGACAACATCTTTGGTTTCGATTTTACTTATGCTGAACTTTTGTATTAAACCTCCTGTAAAACTATAGAAAATTGCGGCTTACTAGTATGTTACATTTTATTTTATCTAATGTGATTTAAGTTAGATCCATCGATTGACCAGAATTAAACTTGTGATATAACTCATATTCTTGCTGAAATTTGATCTGTAAAAATTAAAGATATATGTGAAAATTTAAAAATTACATTTACATCTAATAACTCATTGTTTCAAAGTTTCTCTTATACATTTCATTGTCTTTCTAAGAGCACTTTCTTAGTAAGAACAAATTAGAAAGGATCAAATTACGTTGACGTGATTTCTAACAATGTATTGCAGTAATCACCAATGAAACACATTGTAATAGCGAAAAATCACTAGTAAAACTACTTTAACAGATTTAAACTATAAGTAACACTAAAAACTTTAAAAATCACGGAAAGTAAAACTATGAAGAACACTGGTAATACCACAAACTTCTGTAAAACTAAGTGCAATATTTTGGAGGCAAAATATACCGCCTAAACGAAAATATCCAAAATATTTCTGTTTTTTGGTCAAAAAAGCAGATTCCCTCTGCAGACCTGGCGACCGACCCGTGACCTCTCTCTCTCTCATTCATTCCATTGTCTCTCTCTCTCACTACCATATCCTCTTCTTAAATTTCTCTCTCATACCTCTCATCCTCTCATACTTATCTCGACTCTCTCAAATCATTCTATCTTCTTCATTTCCCTTCCCTAAACTGCCTCAACTGATACCTTCCCTTTGGTATCATGACTCATCCGTACGAGGAGATGAAGGATATGAAAAGGCTGAAGCAACATTAAGACATGCTAGGGTTCGTTGCCGATGCACAGTATGGAATTCCAACTCGATGCCCATGTGGGGACGAAATCAAGCAGGATGTTGTTTTGAAGGCAAAGTATCCTTCAGATTTCGACACCTTACCTGGGAGAAGGTACTTCACCTGCAAGTCGTACGAGGTAATTTTTGAGTGATATTGGGTGAAACTGTGTTATTCTGAGTGAAACTATGTTGAGTAATATTGGGTGAAACTGTGTTATTCTGAGTGAAACTATGTTGAGTAATACTGGGTGAAACTGTGTTATACTGAGTGAAACTATGTTGAACATGCAGGACGATGGGCTGCACTTTCGTCAGCCATGGGCTTTCGGTGTTGAGCAGGAAGTCGAGAAGTTAAGGAGGGAGGAGAATGATATGGCTGAAGAGATTGCAAAGCTTAAGAGGCTTCTTAAGCTTGAATGAGATGGCTCTGTGTGATTGTCTTTGTTTCCAATAATAACATAAGTCTCTGTCTACTTGTGTCGAAAACTTATGTCCTATGTTATGTCTTTCTTTCTTTGGTAAACTCTCTGTGTACTTCATGCTATGTAATGCTATGTCATGTGTTGAATTAAATTAAGTACTTTGAATATGTCTAAACTTATGTGCTATGTTATATTAGTCTCTAAAAATGGAGTAATGGTAGACCAAACTTATCACTAAGTACTCTTATGTTATCTCTACCTAGTTTTCAAGACAATTATCGAACATATCCTTGCTAATTTAGTCATTACCAAGTTAACAATCCACAAGGAAAATAACAAAACCAACAAAACACACATAATTTGTCTACTTCTCAAAAACAAACACACAAACACAAACACCTAAGTTCATCACCCACAAAACAAAGTCCGAGTAACACAAGTTCTTCACTTCTTTCTTTGTTTCTGCTTCTCTGCTCCAGTGACAAACGCCTCTAGCGGAGCCAATCTACAACCCAATTGGTCCACCTTCTTGTCAACTTTCTTTATCAATGCCATCATTTTCTTCATACTCTTCATAACATCATCTAATCGAATCGATTGCTGAGCCACCTCCCCAACTTCCTCCACTCCAGTACCTTCAATATCTTCCTCTTTTTCTTCTCGCCCAGCAACATCTTCATCGTACATGTCCTTGAAAAGGACTCCTAACCCTTGCTCGAGACGCTCATACCAGCTATCGACTGCTAGATCATCATCATCAACATCATCTTCATCTTCCATAATATCATCCAACAGACATTCTTCTTTGTAAGATTTGGTGGGGATGATGCTGTGAATTTCCTGTAAAATAATAAAGTATCAAAGTTTTACCTTAGTTATATGATAGTTTTACCATTATTTTACCACGGTTCTACTGAAAATACAACTTACAGTCTCTTCACCAAGTTCCTTGTTTAGGAGTGAAAGTGAAAATCCTTTCATTCCATTCCGTTTGAATGAGTACCTACACATCCTGGGACATCCCTCATCAGCTCCATCAACAGGTTCTCTAAACAAATCTCCCAATTTCGGAATTGCCTCATATGGAAGAACCTACAAAACACATTATTTTGTAATACCATCATTAGTCAAGCAACAATATTCATAATGTCCTTTTCTTAATAAAATGAACAAAATGTAAAGAACATTCCTAATAAAATGTAACATTGTTGTTGATCTCAGTTCTTATCTTCACTTATACTAACTTTTACCTATCTAGTATACTACAATTATCAGTTCTACTAGTTTTACTGAGTTTTACACAGTATACTACAATAGTTCTACTAGTTATACTAAGTTTTACTCAGAACCAAGCCATCTTTTTCTTCTCTTACTTACCTCGAGTGGAACACAAAATCCGGGTAGAGACCATAATGTATTTTCTTTCACCACCCCTCCAAAATGCTCCATTGTGTGAGAGATCTCCTTCAACATGTAAAAGTAGGAGTATCTACCCCATGGAAAGGTCTTGCAGAATTCAAGGTCATCTACCGCTCTCTGGAAAAATTCCAATACATTTTTGGCACCTACTCCAACCTTTGTTTGCGCGCAAACAACACTTCCCAAGAAGAATAGAACCGCTATCCTCAGTCTGTCTCGATGTGGTCCCATGTTCACCAGCTTCTCTTTCACATCCTCCAACCTTATCGGTTCATCATCCTTGAAATGACGGTTCACAAACTTTGTCCCACCACGCTCCTTGTAGTCCACTAGATAGTTGCAACAGTTAAATCCTGAGATCAATGCGTGTTCCCTCAGCCCATAACGGATGGGAACACCATTGATAATGAACCAAACTTCTCTCCGCTTATTGCTTCCGGCTGTCCTCACCAACAACATCCACATTTCTTGATTCTTGTGGTTCTTCTCTCTTCTCATGTGAAAAATGTGTTTGAACTGCGGATGCTCCGTGAACCAGCTCATCTCCACATTGGAAAGCTTTGGTTTCAGATTTCCTAGCGTCTTAAGCACGTCTTCTATCATACACCTTGTCCCAAACTTCAGTTTTTTTCTTGTACTCGGATGGAGCAAAAAACATTCCTAATGGTTTGATTGTCTCAATTTCCTGCAAATTAAATTCACTTTTAAATATTTATACCAAAGATTTACTAGTTTTACAGAATAATCTTACTTAGTTTTTTTAGTATTACTCAATATTCTATAGTTATACCAAAGTTACTCAATCTACTATTGTTCATTTGTTACCTCTCCATGCTCTGATCCTGCTGAATTACGTTTCTCCCCACTCCCTTCTCCTTCTTCTGCCACATTACTATCTCTTTCCACAGCTCTTGATTCCTCTACATTGTTTGCTACGTCCTTCTCTCTTACATCTTCCTCTGATTCGCCTTCTTCTTCCTCTGATTCGCCTTCTTCTTCTTCTCCTTCTCCTTCTTCTTCAACTTCTTCTTCATCTCCTTTTCCTTCACCATCTACATTCTCTTTTTCAGAGGAAGCCTCTCCATCCTCGTCAGCAGACCCTGTCTCCTTCCCTTCGTTATCTTCATTTGACAATGTCGCCTCAGATGATCTCTCATTATCGTCCTCCCCCACCTCTGAAGATTGATGACCTTCAACCCCCACCACAACATCCACAAGAACATTTATTTTCTCCGTCGACTCCATTCTTGTTGCGGTGTCTCTCTCCGTGGTGTCTATCTCAGTAGCCGCCTATGTGGTCATCGTCATCGCCGTCACATGCTCCAGATCCATCGATGAGGGCGGAAAGGCCGACATTACAAACTTCCCGCTCTTCACGGATTTCGCCTTCTCTCCCTTCTTTTTCTTCGATGGTGGTTTGTGTTTCCTTTTAACCCCTCCCCTCGTTTTCACCATAGCTTTAGATTGAGATGAAATAATTTGAGTCGAGTGAGTGAGATTTGAGAGAAAATCGAGAGTTTTTTCTCTTTTGATTGAAAGAAGGATTTGGGAATTATCGGGGAAAACTAGGGTTTCCATAAATCATTGTTCTGGTTATAGTGGTTAGATTGGATAGAAACGGTTGGATAGATGTGTAAGCCAAATTCGGTTAATTTGGTTTGTCCAAATTGCTAGGTCGGGTCGGATGGGTGGATAGTATCCATGTTCAGTTTGTAATTATATCCAAAACTTAAAGTATTCTCGTTTTTTAGTCATTTTTACAAATAAACAAAATTGTTTTCTTTTCTTTTTAATTGCACGAGACTAGAGATATTGGAGCACTATTGCGCTTTGATCTCTATAAGAGAAGAACCTAGACGAACTCTTCTGCAGTTGTTTCTTCTTCGTTTTAATCAATCAGTGAAGCACCGGTTGTGTAATGTAAGGGCTCTGTTTCGGTTTTTCTATTTCTCGACATTCTTTGTAGATGTATGTTGGTTCTCATCAGTGAAGTGGGTTACTTTTAAAACACACGTTTGGTTATGTTTGAGATTTTTCACTGGTCTCTCTATTTCAAAGTTAGCTCCTTTTTTCTGTGTGCAGAGGAATTGCTTTGGAAACTCGTTTTCTTAGAAGCGTTGATGGGATTAACATTGACCCTGAGCCTAACTGGAATTTCGATAGCTTACTCTCTGAAATCGAGTCTGTTGATAAGAATCTCAATGCTTTTTCAAAATTTCCTCAGCCTTTCACTAAGACAACCTTAAGGTGTATATCTCTCTCTTTTGGTTTAGTTTGTAGCTCGCTCTTGAGTTTTGCATTGGCTTAGGATTGAAAAGTATAACTCTTTTCGTTGGTTAATTTAGCTTAAATTTAGAAAGTAGAGAATGTTTCTCATGTTAGAATGCGTGTTTAAAAAAAGGATGGAAAGGATTGGTGGAGGATTTGTAATGCGTGTTTGAGAAGATGAGGTGGAGAGTGATGAAGATGAAGAAGGAGTTTGTAGTCAAATCTGTACAAAGGGGCAACGTTTTGCCTGTGATGAGCTATACTTGAGGTGCTTACCACCAACTCTTCCTTTGTAGCTTGTTTATGAAAAACTTCTTGACTGTTGTGTGATGGTTAGTTCTTGTTCTTATAGTGATGAATCTGATGATGAGTTTGACTGTGAATCTGAGTCCTTTTTGATGAGTAAGATGGGTTTGGCTGAGAATTCCTTATATGAGGTGATCAAGAACCACCAAACCGAAGTTAAGGTGAGGCACAAGTTTTCTTGTTGTTGATAAACTGGAACATGTTGTTGAGTGTTTGCATTTGAATTGGTATATATAATTGATTAAGAAATTGGATCTGTTGATAACAGGATGATATCAGGAATCAAGTATCAGTTGTTGAAGCGGAAATAATGAACGAGACTGAAACGTCTCGCTCTGCAATAGCAAGGGTTGAAAAGTACATAGAAACTAGAAAAGAAGTGGAACATAAACTTGATCTTCAGTATCAGCGAAAAGTGTAAGCTATTGTTACCACTTTAGTTCATATGCGGTGATTGTTTTCTCCTTCTAGTATCTCCAAATGTTAGGAAATAATGAGTTTTTTCTTGTTGCTGGTGTTTTAGTGCTGAAGCACTTGATACCCATATGGCTGCAGTCCAACGTGAACATGAAGTTAAATCGCAAATAGAAGAAAGAAAAATTAGGAGCGAGGAAGCTCAGGTTGAGGCCAGCAGGAGAGAACGGTCACAACAAGAAGAGAAAATACGCCAAGAAAAAGCTCGTGCAGATGCTGAAGTATGTATTTGTCTGTTGAACACCGTGTTTGGGCGTTTGGTTTTCGGTTCGGTTTCGGTTTGGTTCTTTCGGTTTTCGGTTTTTTCGGTTTTAGAATATAGGAACCATTCGGTTAGGGTTCAGTTCGGTTATTTCGGTTTTCGGTTCGGTTCGGAGAACAATTATAGGAACCGGCTAATATCCAATAAACTTTCGGTTCCACTTCGGTTCCGGTTCGGTTTCGGTTTTTTCGGTTAGTTTTAAACATTCGTGGTGATAAAACAATTTTTTTTGGGTTTTTAGATTAAAAATATGAGTAATTCAGATAAATTTTAATATTTTGGATATAACTATTTGGGTCATTTGATTTTTTAGTGCAATTCATATGATTTTAAATACTTTGGATAAAAAATATTTGGGTAGTTCAGTTTATAAATAATATTTTGTAGAATATTTATTAATTTAATTATTAAATATAATTAATATTTAGATGTAGAAATTATATTTCGGATATTCGGGTACCCGTTCGGTTTTCAGTTCGGTACCAGTTCGGCTTCGGTTTTTTGGTTATAGAAATATAGGAACCATTTGGTTATTTTTGATTTTCGGTTCAGTTTCGGTTCGAGTTCGGTTTTCGGTTCTCGGTTTTTATTGCCAGGCCTAATCCTTAGCCTTACCCAGTTTGCTTAATTTCTTTCTCTTTTGGTTCTTCTAGATGCTAGCGAAAATCAGAGCTGAAGAAGCAAACAAAGAAGTTGAGAGAAAGGCAGCTAAAGAAGCAGCTGAAAAGAAGGTTGTGACAGAGAGAGTTGGTGTTGCGGGGAGTTCAGCTACACTGAATGCTCAAGCTGGAGGTTAGCTATTTTCTAGTGAAAACATATTGGTCTTCTACGTTGCTGTGATTGTTCTTTCGTGTTCATTTGAATATTGCGATCTTATTTCCTGTCGTGTTTGTTCTTTATTGAATCAACCTAGGTGAATCAACTCAAGGTGCAGAAAGGGCTTTGACATTGGAGAAGCACATGTTGAAGAAGCTGGAAGAGTTAGAAGCGATTAACCAGTCTCTAAAATCACGTTCAAATGAGGTATTTATCTTTCTCTTATGCTGTTATCCGTTATATCATCCGCATTTGCTCAGAAGTCATGTGTCTTTTCTTGCATAACTATTTGTAGGACTTTAGCATCTTTGAAAAGCAAATTGCAAAGGCCATAAAGCAAATAAGGGCAACAAAGGATAATGTAAGGTATAGTTCATGGTTTCTTCCTGTAATCTGTTACATTTGTTAGCAGCTTTGCCCTTCCTTTTCTCTAGTGGTATATATGCACCTTTTAGCGTTTTAATCTAGGAGACTTGATCTTGTTTTACTTTTGAAAATGTAGCATTTGGTAAGAAAGATTCAAATAGAGTTGAAGAATTTTTGTGTAAGCTTGCCTAGAAGTCTCATATAGAGTGTTATTAATTCTTCATTCTTTTTGTAGTCTGATTCTAAGCAATGTGTGTCTTCTTCTAATGGTATTAAAAGACTGATGTTCGCGGTTGCAATGCTACTAACTTACATGGGATTGAACATGGATGGGCTTGGTTTGCCCGCTTCCTTAACAAAATCTCAGCCAACAGAGCTACTGCAACAGCCTTAAACGCATTTCTCCAGGTACCAAGAAAGCTTAGATTTACAACTACCGGTTTTGTAATAAACAAGAGCTTTATATCATAACTATGGTATATGTTGATGTGTAGACGGCAGGGTTTGGTCTTCATCAGAGGTACAAATCTCTGTTCTTAAAAGCTGTGAACGTTGTCAGAGAGCATTTCTTGCCAAAGTTGAGCGCTAAAAAGGACGCAGCGAATCTACAGACGATCATAACCGATATCACAGCGTATCTCAAGGAACCTGTAGGAAGAACTATGGAGACAGATACTTTGTCGTCAAAGATTAGTCATGAAGATCAGCAGAATCAAAATTACCACGGGAACTGTTACAGAGGCTATAATTGATCTGTGTATCATTCGTTAAATAAAACTCTTCAAAACTTTTTTTGGCTGTTGTAACATATGATCATAGATTCATAATGTTACACCAATAGTTGAAATAATCAGACACAAGAAGCTGAATTTAGGAAACATTATTTTATTTTTGAGTATTTTTGTTTCACTTAAAGACCAATGTGAATGGTCTTTGTAAGATTCACTGGAGATCGTTTCGCAGCGTGTTAAATTATTGAGACAGTTCCTTGAGGAACAAGTCATTCTCTTCCTCTGATGTCTTGGTGTTAAAGAGTTCGATCAAAGTGACGTACTTTGCAGTCAATTTCGAATTCGAGTACCAAAGTCGTCGTCATTTGTTTTTTTTATTCTTTATATGAATTTGGTACGTTAACATGCTGGTCTCTAGGACGCCAGCTAACACATCATGTCGTCCAATAAAATCACTGAGATTTTATCTATAAGACCATGAGCAATGAGGGTGTTGAAACCCCCATTCAACCGTTAAATAACGTGTAGTGAGGGTGTTGAATTTTAATGTTTATCTACGTGTATTCAACATGTATTGGAAAGTTTCAACTGTTGAAACTCTTTTCTCATGCGCACAAGATGACATGCTGTATTTTTTTTTAAATTTAAATTCTCTCTCTTCTGATTGGCTGTACAGATTTTCTTTTTAATTTATCCCTCCCAATAATTCAAACTCATTTATTTTATGATAAAATTATTTAAAAAAAATAAAAATTATATCAAAATTCAAGGGTTTTTTTTTCTCTATAAATAGAGACCACTCTTATTTCGTTTGGATACAAAAAAAAACACAAATTTTCATTATAATCAACTATTTTAGTGTTTTAATCTTCTTTTTTATTAAATGGATCCGAATAATAATTTGTTTAACACTCAAAACTCTTCTAATTTTTCGTTTAATTTTCAAAATCCCAACAATTATCAATTTCCAACCAACCAGACTTCCAACCAACCCCAAAATTTGCCAAACTATGGTTTCTATATGCCTTCATCTGTTCCTAATTATCCTCCAAATTATGGTTCGATGATGCAATATTTTTCTCAAAGACCTCCTCTTTCTTCTACTCTAACAGGTGATGAAAATGTTCCGAGACAAAGAGCAAGAATTGGAACGATTAGATAAAATAGCCAAGACTCAAGAGGAGGCAAATCAATTGATGAAAGAAAAGACTCAAACCAAAAAAATGAAGATGTATCTCAAGCTAAGTGAAAAAGAACATCTTAATGACAAGAACAAACAACTGTTAGAGAAGTTAAGCAACGATCTATTTGGAAATTAGTTGATGTTAAGTTTAAGTTCGTATTTTTAATAATGTCTATTTGTTTTTGACTGAGAATGTGCCAGCAAGGTCAGTGTAGTTGAGGCATGTAGTCGACTATATATTGCATGTAGTTGAGGCATGTAGTCGACTATATCACAGGACTATGTAGTTGATGCATGTAGTTGACTAGATCACATGACTATGTAACCAGATCCCAAGTTGTGGGGTAGAGTGTTGAATTTTTAAAAACAAACCATTGTAGAGGTTTAAATTGAAGTGGCTGTTGAATAAATAAGGTGGGAAAAAAAAAAGATGATGTGGAATGTAAAAAGAGAAAAATGAGGGTGTTGAAAAGGGGAAGGGTGTTGAAACTATTGTTGATGGTCTAATACACACTTGGATCGTGATTGCTACAACGTCTAAGTTTTTAGACATTCAGAATGGATATATTATTCTTTCTTTTTTTTTGTCAATTGAATATTTTATATTTAGTCTTACTTTAAAACAGTTATATTTTGTTCTTCCTATTTTACAAGTTATTAACTAGTGAATGTTGACATTATCCTAATACATTTCATTGAATTTTTTTGCATATATAGTTGGTGCAATTTGACTATTGTCTATATTGTTTGTTACACCAGCTAATTAGTAACTAAACTTGGATTGATTCGATCCAGACGGTAAACAAGTAAATATGATTTGCAGCTTGTGTGAAAACATAATTCAAATACAACGATTGGCTTGAACTTAATGTCAGAAGAAAAACCTAAACCCCAACCCACCTAATTTTCACCTAACTAATCTAAATTTCAACCTTTGCATCTCTATGAAAAACAAAGTTAACATTATAAACACATACCATGCAACAAACCAATGGAGAAAACTTATTATTCATACGATGTAAGCTTCAAAGATTAAACGAACATTAAAGATGAATAATCAAAGAGAACCCTAGTCCAACAAACGATCTACCAGCAAATATCGATGAAAGCAAAGAGCAAAATAGCTACCAACATGAGCTACGTACGTAGCTGTTTATTTTATTAATAAGTTATTGTAAAAGAGATTTTAAAATATTCCAAAAGTCTTTTAATTCTATTAATAATGTTTCCCTATTGACTGGTAACGTGGGCGGCTGAATGACCGAGAGGGATAATAACGCGTCTGACGAGGGAGATCGTGTTGTTAGGGTGATGACAGATTAGTCTGCCTTTATCCTCCTAACACTATTAATTCATTTCTCGTATTCAGATCTTGAAAATCTAACTTGACAAACCAATCTTTTATATATATGATCTAAATGTTTGATAATATAAAAAATACTCCAAAAACAATTAAATAAGAAGCTGAGTACAATGTATCTTATCGACTATTTGTTGAAATTATATAAAACTGGAACAAGCTCAAGAGTTGACTTCTTGCTGATGATGAGCGAACCCGTTTCTTCCAAGTCCATGTCTTTGATAGTCTTCCCTTCAGGCAATACCCAATTAAAGAAGTAGAGCAAGTTCAGCAGTCCCAACTCCACAGTAGCGATTCCCATATTCATCCCAGGACAGATTCTCCGACCAGAACCAAACGGCAAAAGCTCAAAGTTTAGTCCCTTGTAATCCACGGAACTGTCGAGAAACCTATCAGGGTTAAACTCATCCGGGTTTGACCAGATTTTTGGATCGTGTGCGATCGAGTAAACGTTGATCATTATTTGAGATTTCTTGGGAATGTCGTAGCCTTGGATCTTGATGTCTGACATGGTCTCTCTTGGGAGCAAGAGTGGAGCTGCTGGATGTAACCTAAACGTCTCTTTAACCACGTGCTTGAAGTAGTGAAGATGGTTTAGGTCATCTGTTGTGAGTCTCTCCTTGTTGTCCCCAAGTGTTGTCTGAATCTCGTCTTGCACTTTCTTCATTACATTAGGGTTTCTGATAAGCTCCGTCATGGCCCATATCATTGTGATGGCGCTCGTGTTTACTCCCGCAAGAAATATGTCCTGATACAAAAAATGCATAGACGTATAGTTATTTTAAAGTTTTTGTTACCAAAATAACTATTAAAAAAAATCATCCAAATAGGCTTTTTTTTTTTGAAATTTTAATTATAATTATATATTTTTTTTAAAATAAATCTCACCTCTAAAACACCATCCTATAACTCTAAACTCTAGTTTTAGATTAGTTGAGTATAAATTTATATTTTCACCTTTTAATAAAATTTCTTTTGGCTATTTTAAAATATATATATATATATTTGTGACAAAAACTATTTTTATTTCTTTAAGCTCAAAGTTAAAATCATTAAGACTAAACTAATGTGAGTTGATGGAGAGGACTTACCGAGATGATTCCTTTGAAATGATCTGTGGTGAGCTTGAAAGAATCTCCATCTTCCTCTTGTTTCTTCATCAAACCAACCATCACGTCAACGACATCAGGGTTCTCTGATACGTGCCTTCCAGGCTTAAGATGATCATCGAGAATGTTCTGGAAGAAAGGGTCGAGCTCCGAGAAAACATTGTTCAACGTCTTGTTCTGTCCGGAAACTCGGTCGAGAACCCAACCAACTCCAGGGAAAAAATCAGAAAATGCAATACCATCAATGAGCAACTCAAACTTGTGAACTAGATCCGCAACATTGTCCTCATCCACGAACTCGCATTCGTGGATATCTATCCCGAACGCGAGTCTACAGACAATACTCGCAACAAGCGTGAAAAGGGTCTTCTTCAAGTTCACAGGGGAACGTGTCAGAGCCGCTTCTGTTAGTTTCTTGACCAACAAGTTATTCTCTTCCTCCCTGATGTAACCAAAAGACTGAAACTTCTTCATGTTCAAAAGCTCAACGACCACGAGCTTCCTCAAGGCTTTCCACTCCTCACCGTAAGGAGCGAACCCTATGTCTTTGAAGTTGTAAGAGATCATTCTTGTCGCGACCGTTTCTGGTCGGCTGCAACATTCAAGATCTTGGGTCTTGAGAGCTTCCTCTGCTCCTTCTTTAGATGAGATCACGACCACGGGGACGAATCCGAAACGGAGAAGCATCACTGGTCCGTACGTTTTGGAGAGGTTTCCAAGACATATGTGAGGTAATCCTTTGAGGTTGTGTAAGTTTCCGATGATGGGAATTGTCTTGGGACCAGGTGGAAGTTTCCATTTTGAGGGTTTGTGTTTCTTTGATACGATGAAAAAGGAAACTAAAAAGATAGGTAAGAGAAAGAGGAAGTAGAGGAACGTTGACATTTTGTCTGCTACTCTGTTTCTTCTTTCTTATTTTTGTGTGTTATGGATGAAGAACTGAGCTTAGATCAATGGATATATATAGACAATTATTTGATTTAATTATCTCTCTAGTTGCGTTGGAAAACGTACAAACTACTTAATCTAAATCTAATAATATTAATTAAATTCAATTATTTGCTATATATATATATTCCAAAACCTGAATTTTTTGAATGAATATGGAAGCAAAGTGAAACAGTCAAATGAATGTAAAACAGTCAAATGAATATAAAACAGTCAAATGAATATGAAACATATTTCACTCAAATGAATGTGAAACAGTCAAATATATAATTTTAAATGAATGTGAAACAGTCAAATGAATGTGAAACAGTCAAAATTCATTTGAATGTGAAACAGTCAAACTAATTAATCTAAATGTGAAACAGTCAAATAAATGTGAAACAGTCAAATGAGTGTAAAACAGTCAAATATATAATGAATGTAAAACAGTCAAATATATAATTTTAAATGAATGTGAAACAGTCAAATAAATGTGAAACAGTCAAATGAATGTGAAACAATCAAACTAAACAGTCAAATGAATGTGAAACAGTCAATGATAATGTAATATAAGAGATGATTTATCACTTTTTAGATTAATGTGAAACAGTCAAATGAATGTCAAATGAATGTGAAACAGTCAAATGAATTTGACAAATGAATGTGAAAAAGTCAAATATATAATTTTTAAAAAATCAAATTATTTTTCAATGACAATGTAATATCAGAGATGATTTATCACTTTTTAGAAATGATTAAATTATTTTTATAATTTTAAACATAAAAATTATAGGTAAATCATTTGAAATTATATTAATCAAGAAAAACTTTATTTAATTCATATATTAATATAAACAGAAAAAATAAAATTATTATATGGTAAGCATCTATTATATGGTAATTCATTTAAAACTATTATATGGTAAGTCATTTAAAATAATATTAATCAAACACAAGCTTTTTTAGAGTTGATACTCTATTAATATAATTTATATATCTTTGATATATAATTAGCATGCTTATTTTTAATAGAAAAAAAGGAAACATAAAGAAAAACACGAGAAAAAATAATAAAATATAATTGATGTGTTCTTGGTTCTTTTATATTCTTATGATGAAATTACTTTTTGATGTAGCACTAATCTTAAAACATCACACACACATTGCAAAATCAAAACTATTATAGCAAATTCATTATCTTATAAACTAAATGTTTCACCAGCATTTCAATTACGAAGAAGTGGAACAAGTTCAAGACTGACCTTCTTACCTATAACAATAGCACATGCTTCTTCCAAATCAATATCCTTCACCGTCTTCCCTTCAGGCAGTGCCCAATCATAAAAGTAGAGCAAGTTTAACAAACCCAATTCCACAGTAGCGACCCCCATTGTCTATCTATCCCGAACGCGAGCCTACAGACAATACTCGCAACAAGCGTGAAAAGGGTCTTCTTCAAATTCACAGGGGAACGTGTGAGAGCAGCTTCGGTTAGTTTCTTGACCAACAAGTTATTCTCTTCCTCTCTAATGTAACCAAAAGACTGAAACTTCTTCATGTTCAAAAGCTCAACGACCACGAGCTTCCTCAACGCTTTCCACTCCTCGCCGTAAGGAGCGAACCCTATGTCTTTGAAGTTGTAAGAGATCATTCTTGTCGCGACCGTTTCTGGTCGGCTGCAACATTCAAGATCTTGGGTTTTGAGAGCTTCTTCTGCTCCTTGTTTAGATGAGATCACGACTACGGGGACGAATCCACAACGGAGAAGCATCACTGGTCCGTACGTTTTGGAGAGGTTTCCAAGACATGTGTGAGGTAATCCTTTGAGGTTGTGTAAGTTTCCAATGATGGGAAGTGTCTTGGGACCAGGTGGAAGTTTCCATTTTGAGGGTTTGTGTTTCTTTGATATGATGAAAAAGGAAACTAAAAAGATAGTTAAAAGAAAGAGGAAGTAGAGGAACGTTGACATTGTCTGCTTCTCTCTGTTTCTTCTTTCTTTTCTTTGTGTGTTCTGTTATGGATGAAGAACTGAGCTTAGATCAATGGATATATATAGACAATTATTTGATTTAGTTATCTATCTAGTTGCGTTGGAAAACGTGTTATGTAGGTTGAATAATCGTTTGATATGTCTGGTATACGTAACTCTTAAATTAATGAAGGCTGTTTACGATTCTAATCCATGGGTGATTCTAATCCATGGGTGATTCTAATCCATGGGTCAATGATCTAGAAAGATAATGTATTTTTTTTATTAATGTATGGAGACTTTTAAATCTTCCTATATATTAATTGAGAAGTCCTTAAGTGATTTCTGCTGACGTGTTGTTCATAGAAGAGCTCTCTAATTAATTGTTATAATTTGATTGGTTGATATTTTTCATTTATTTATTTATTTATTTAAAATTTTTAAAAGGAAACTAATCTTATAATTACCTAATCAAATCTATGTTTACAAACTAACAATTAGACATCTTAAATATAGGTGAATTAACATAAATTGTTTATAAAAGTAAATTAAATATCATAGATTACATTATATAAGTTGATAATATACATATGATACTACATAAACAATTATAAAAATGATTTTTAATATATTTATATTAGTAGGGAATACAATAAATCATAGATCTCAAAAAACTAATTAATCTAAATCTAATAATATTAATTAAACTCACTCATTTGCTATATATATTCTAAAAATATGTCAAATGAATGTGAAACAGTCAAATATATAATTTAAAAAAAATCAATTTATTTTTCAATGACAATGTAATATCAGAGATGATTTGTCACTTTTTAGAAATGATTAAATTATTTTTATAATTTTAAACATAAAAATTATAGGTAAATCATTTAAAATTATATTAATCAAGAAAAACTTTATTTAATTCATATATTAATATAAACTGAAAAAATCCTCCTATATATTAATTGAGAAGTCACTTAAGTAATTTCTGCTTACGTGTCTCTCATAGGAGAGCTCTCCAATTAATTGTTATAATTTGATTGGTTGATATTTTTCATTTATTTATTTAAAATTTTTAAAAGGAAACTAATCTTATAATTACCTAATCAAATCTATGTTTACAAACTAACAATTAGACATCTTAAATATAGGTGAATTAACATAAATTATTTATAAAAATAAATTAAATATCATAGATTACATTATATAAGTTGATAATATACATATGATACTACATAAACAATTATAAAAATTGATTTTTAATATATTTATATTAGTAGTGAATACAATAAATCATAGATCTCAAAAAATTAATTGATCTAAATCTAATAATATTAATTAAACTCACTCATTTGCTATATATATTCTAAAAATATGTCAAATGAATGTGAAACAGTCAAATGAAAGTGAAACAGTCAAATATATAATTTAAAAAAATCAAATTATTTTTCAATGACAATGTAATATCAGAGATGATTTATCACTTTTTAGAAATGTTTAAATTATTTTTATAATTTTAAACATAAAAATTATAGGTAAATCATTTGAAATTATATTAATCAAGAAAAACTTTATTTAATTCATATATTAATATAAACAGAAAAAAAAATTATTATATGGTAAGTCATCTATTATATAGTAATTCATTTAAAACTATTATATGGTAAGTCATTTAAAATTATATAAATCAAACACAAGCTTTTTTAGAGTTGATACTCTATTAATATAATTTATATATCTTTGATATATAATTAGCATGCTTATTTTTAATTTTTATTATTTAGTTTAAAATATATACATTGCAATTATTTTAAAATTAGCCTTTGACATTTTTACGTTTTCGTTTTTGTGATTTTGGCGAAAAACGCGTTTGCGGGTTAGACATTAAAAAGTGTTTTAGGTTGAAGACGCATTTTTGATTTTGACGGGAAAAACACATTTATCGATTTTGGTGGAAAAACCCAAGTTTCTCATTTTTTATGAGTTACAAAATGATACTATTAGGTTTGTAATTTGTAAATTATATAAAGTTTTTAATAGACATTATACCATTTTGATAAAACCATCTTCATCCAGATAATTCAAATTGGTCCATCTAGATGAACTTTAAAATTAAGCTTATAACTTCAAAAATCATTCAGATGAACCATCCAGATGAGTTGTACATTTAATGTCTAAACAAACAAAACTCTTAATTTCATCCAGATGGTTCATCTGGATGGAGAGACGAACGGCCCCTAACATTAAAGGTTAATTTTAGTTTCAAAAAAAAAACATTAAAGGTTAATTTTTAGTGTTAAAAATGTTTAATTTTTAGTAAAATTTCTATAAATTCTGAAAACGAAAAAATGTCCACACTGGTGTGGTGTGCATCACTACTAAATGTTACTCTCTTCGTTGTTAAATATCGTTGTAGAGATTTTTTTTGTTACAAAATAAATATCGTTTTTAACTTTCGATGCAAAATTTATTAGTTTTATAGTGTAATTTATTTTTTTATTGGTTGAAATATGGTTAGGTGTATAGGTAATTATGTTTTTTTTTATAAAAATATGTAAAATTAATTATTTCCATAATCTATATTCACAAAGGTAAATTGACACTTAATATGAAACAAATGGAGAATTACTTAAAGATATAATTTAATAGAATAACTAAAAATTAGTTGGTAGAATTACTTAAAGATATAATTTAAAATCCCTATCATTTAATGAGGATATAATATGCTTTTAAATATGCAGTTACGCACATGTACCACCAAAAAATCTAATTTACTCTTCTTTATTTCATTTTTACATAAAAAGACAATTTTAAAGTTAGTTTTGTCATTTATATCACAAGATGGGTCTATGCAGCCCAAATGGTGACATTCAGCCAGCCAGTTTAAGCAGCCCAAACGGTGACATTTAGCCAACTCTAATCCACAATTCCACATACTCCCAAAGTAATGTCACCATTTAGTGATTTAGATTTGCTTGTGAAAGATTTGTATAAATAGCAAATGCAAAATACAATTTTGCTTTGAAAAATTCTAGTCGCAAGTGATTCTGGACCTTCTGGTAAACAAGGTTGATAGTCCTATAGTGATGTTTTGGTTATATATGAATATACTTTTAGTCTTTTTGAATCAAATCTAGGTTTCTAGCTATATAAACAAACTGCTAGGCTCCATGTTAATACAAAACCATTGGTTCAAATAACGTTTTGATAAAGGTCTTACTTTTCTTGCTCCCTACTATAAAATTTTAAATATCATTCTCCAAAATAGCGTTAGAACTTTGTTATATACTCATAATCACCCACACCATTACTTTAATAATCATGTTCACAAGTGTAACTGTCTGATCAAGTCTCAAGAACTCTTTGATGTAGCACTAGATCTTAAAACATCACACACACATTACAAAATCAAAACTAGTACAGCAAATACATTACCTTATAAACTAATTGTTTCACCAGCATTTCAATTACGAAGAAGTGGAACAAGCTCAAGACTGACCTTCTTACCTATAACAATAGCACCTGCTTCTTCCAAATCAATATCCTTCACCGTCTTACCTTCAGGCAGTGCCCAATCATAAAAGTAGAGCAAGTTTAACAAACCCAATTCCACTGTAGCGACCCCCATTGTCATCCAGGACAGATTCTCCGACCAGAACCAAACGGCAAAAACTCAAAGTTCAGCCCCCTGTAATCTACAGACATGTCTAGAAACCTGTCAGGGTTAAACTCATCCGGGTTTGTCCATAGTTTGGGATCACGTGCTATTGAGTAAACATTGACCATGATCTGTGTCTTTGCGGGGATGTCGTAGCCTTGGATCTTGATGTCTGACAATGTCTCTCTTGGCAGCAAGAGTGGAGCTGCTGGATGTAACCTGAATAGCTCCTTCACCATGAGCTTGAAGTAGTGAAGCTTGTTGACATCTTCTTCTGTAACTTTCTCCTTCTTGTCCCCAAGTGTTGTCCGTATCTCTTCTTGCACTTTCTTCATCACCCTAGGGTTCCTGATCAGCTCCGTCATTCCCCATATCAATGTCATCGCACTTGTGTTCACTCCCGCAAGAAAAATGTCCTGACATAACACATATAAAACGACTTAACCACTGTATAAATCAAAAAGTTAAGGCTTCAAATAGTAAAGTAACGGCTAAGACATATGTATATGTTTTTGTTACTATTAGAACTGTACAGTTGTTACTAGAACCACACTACAGTTGAGTTGTTCCGCATGTTACCATTCGACCCTAAAGTCTAAAAAAAAGTTAGAAGATTACTGAGATGATTCCTTTGAGATGATCTGTTGTGAGTTTGAAAGAATCTCCATCTCTCTCATGCTTCTTCATCATATCAATCATCACATCAACTACATCTGGACTCTCAAGAACTGTTCTCCCAGGCCTTAGATGATCATCAAGAATGTTTTGGAAGAAAGTGTCAAGCTCCGAGAAAACACTGTTCAGTTTCTTGTTCTGTCCCGTGATCCTATCCAAAAGCCAACCAGTTCCTCCAGGGAAGAAATCAGAGAAGGCAGAGCTAGCAAGAACCATCTCAGACTTTTGAACAAGCTCAGCGATACTATGCTCGTCTATGAACTCACACGTATGAAGATCCTGTCCGAAGGCAAGTCTACAGACTATACTTGCGACTAATGTGAACAGAGTCTTCTTCAGATTCACAGGGGAACGTGTTGAAGCCGATTCATACAGTTTTTTAACCAAAAAATGGTTCTCTTCTTCTCTTATATACCTGAAAGACTGAATCTTCTTCATGCTGAAGATCTCGACCACCGAGAGCTTCCGCAGCGCCTTCCATTCTTCACCGTATGGAGCAAAGCCAACGTCTTTGAAGTTGTAAGAGACTGTTCTGGTCGAAACTGTCTCTGGTCGGCTGCAACACTCAAGATCTAGTGTCTTGAGGACTTCCTCTGCTGCTTCTTTGGACGTGATCACGACCATAGGCACGAACCCGAACCGGAGAAGCATTACTGGTCCGTAGGTTTGGGAAAGATCTCGAAGACAGAGATGGAGCATGCCTTGGAGGTTGTGTAAGTTTCCTATGATGGGAAGCTTCTTTGGTCCTGGAGGAAGGTTCCATCTTCTAGAAGGTTTGAGTTTTTTCAAGAAGATCATGAAAATGGAAAAGAGCAAGATGAAACAGAGGAAGGTTGACATTGTTTTTTTTCTCTCTCTTGCTTCTGTAATTGTCCTGTGATGAACACTACTATAAATATACAAATTCGAATTATATTTACAATGACGTTAGTGAGTTAATGAGTGGTTATGTCCTTTTCTCTGAATCAGACAACGTTTGCATCGATTGATTCAAAATCGCTTTTATGGTAGTAGTGGATGCCACAATACATTTGTCTCCACTACCAACATATGATTTGATAAATTTGTTTTTAATCGTCAATTCTTATCACTGATCTGGACGTATGATTTGACTTCAAAAGAGTAGATCATTTCTTTTTAGGTAGTTCCTTTTTATAATAACTTTGTGTTAACAACTAAAGAAACCAAATTGGTCAGAATAATCACAGATTATTTAATGGTTAAAACACAGGGTGAAGAGTTAAAAAGAGCTGCTTGAACAAAGTAAAGAGAACATGTATTTGCAGATAAAAAGGAGAACCTTGTATAGTGAATACCGAAAGCATAAGCTAGATAAAACTCAGTACTTACTAAAGCAAACACACATAAAAGAGAGTGAATGATTCGGAAGTAAAACGGATATCCTTTACTCAGCGGCCGCTTCCTCCATGACTTGTTCCGCAATGTCTTCTGGGACAGGGTAGTAGTGATAGTGTAGTTCCCCAACATCATCTCCTGACAGTTTCTTCCATCCATTAGGACCCACGTGGTACACTGATCATATGACAAGAGACGAGTATTATTATGAGCCAAAATTTCACAGTATCTTGAAAGTTTGGTAACACATCTGGGGACTACAGATGCATTTGGACTACTAACCGCTAGCAACTCCACCACTGGCTCCATCACGGAATGTTGCGTGGTAGATTGATCTCCTTGCTAACTCGGAAGCTTCTTCAACTGACATATCGAATTTGTACCTAATTCATACAAGCAAGATTAGAATATGGTGTTTTAGCTTTTGGGATTGGGACAAAAGAGATGAATATGTTTTGTGGGCAATGATTTACCCGCTGTCTAGTACACCGTAAGCGTATGGTGAACCAGAACCGACTGAAAACCTGTCTCCCTTGAGCCTTCCTCCTTCGTTGTCAACATAGTATAGTCCAGGACCCTATATCCAAGGAGTAGTTAGAATCTCAAAGAAGGGTGAGAAAAAGAGAATAGTACAGAAGATATGAAGTTTGGTTTCACTGACAGTTTCGTCCCATCCAGCAATCATCGTACCAACAGAAAGACCCATTCCACGGTATGAATAGAGCATGTTAGCTAGAAGTTTTGAAGCTCCTGAAACAGAGATTCTCCTCTTGTTTGCCAGCTCATGTAGACGGCACTTGGATAGATAAAAAAAAAACTCAAGAGATTAGCCATAGTTGCAACAAATGAAAATCTGGTAGTAAGATGAAGAAAATCAACATAGACAGCGAAATTAGCGCCCACTCAAATGAAAAATATAACTTTGCATCTACGAATTCTTGTCTCTCGATTTAACATTGTTAAACTTTTATAGTTCATCCATTTAAGTTATTTTGTTATTCGGGAACTGAAGTCTATTGCTACATAAATGTTTGGTTTACAGAACATAATCAAAGCTTTTGACAAGGCAAGTGAATCTTTCTATTGAACAAGGCAACAGGATTCACGATAGCCACATAAACGAAGATAAATCGCAGACTCTAACCATCAGTTCAGATATTAAGTAAAGAAGAAAAAACGCCTATGTACCTTAATACCAAGATTCCTGTGCCAGAACTGGCAGTCAGCAGCACCTCCAGCCATTGTACCAAGCATATAAGGATTGATTTCAATAATCTTCTTCACAGATTGTGATGCTGAATTGGAGAAAATCAATATCAAAAACATCAGCAGACATCACACAAATGATTTCTTTCCTCTACTAACTCATAATCATTAACCAGCACAAAACTAAACCAACAGTCAACTAATCTCCATCCTATTTGTTTCTGCCACAGACAGTAAACTATATCAAAAGGATGCATAATTTTTTTAAAGGAATTCTCCGGAGAGTTCAGAACGAAACACCAGCAACTATAAAGCAAGTAAAAGAGATGAGAAAGAGAACATACAGATATATCCACCCATGCTAGCACGAGAATCAGCAGCGACCATGACACCTTCTTTGAAGATAAAAGCGAGCGTGGTTGTTCCTTTCGCAGGCTTCACCATCTGCACTGCTTCTTTCTGAAACCCATCAAACTGAAACCCACACAAAATAAATCACCCACATTGCTTCTCCTAAGAATCCAAAACAATTTCATCAAAGAAAAGAAAACTCACATCAGTGGTGCGGGGAAGATCAAAGGAGGGCACAGTAGAAAACCCATCAAGCATATCGTTGCTCGAGCTAAAGCCAATCATAGGCATGGAGGTCTCGAACCCACTTGTATCAAGCTTCATCTTTTAAACCCTACAGAATCATTGAAAGTCCCCAATCGAAACATATATAAGCTCCCATCGAATATCGCATAAGCTATGTTAAACCAAAACCAGATGACAATCAAAGAGTTCTCTCACAAACTCGTATCAGATCTACCACGGGATACATGTGTGTTTGTATAAACCCTAAACCTATAATCGTTATTAATGATCTTAGATTAGAGCTCGAGTAAGGATCGGAAACGTACCTTGCAGTAGAAAAGAGAGAGCAGACGACGAAAAAGTATAGCTCTCGAGTGACCAACGAAGACGAGAGTAATAAAGGAACAGATCGTTTCTTGAGCTCCGGGCAAACCTCATGGGCTTCCCTTTGTTTATCATACTGGCCCATCGACTCATGGCCTCTTAATTTATAATTGGGCCGAGCACATTTTCTTACTTTCTAATTTAATTTACTTAGTATGGTTGATTTAAAAATAAAATAAATTCTTGAGTGATTGATTTTTATTTTTGGTTACGAAAATACAATTTATGGATTAATACTTTTTATTTTGTCAAATTTATGGATTAATACTATTATTCAAAATACACTTTACCTTAGCGATTTAGTTTATTTTTCTAAATTTAGCATAATAATATGAAAATATACAAAACATTACAAAAAAACTATATATTTGCCTATATAATCATCAAAATGCATAAAACAAAAAATAAGTAATATACTCAAGTCGCTCGTTGAACGCTAGCGTCTCGTGTCACATCTTCTTGCTCGCATGTACCCTGAAGGAGGGCTATTCAACGAGATGCTGCAACGGGTGTGCAACCAATAAGAGTATCTCATAAACGACCCCAGGTCCGAGCGTGCGTGAAACGTTCCTCTCAGGTCCAACAACACAGGACCGTATCCAAGCTGCAGCTGCAACTCCTGGCTCTGAATCATTTCAATAGGGACCTGACTGCTCACGAGATGGAAGCTCGTGAACATCGACATTCCCTTTGGAACTATGAATGGCTCGATGTGCTCTGTTGCTATGAGTGTGTTGTAAAAAAAGAGCTCGAACATGATGTAGCTGAAGTCCACGTTGCTTTTCGTGCTTGGGTTTGTGAAGTTTACCACAACTGCGAGGTCTCCGTTGAGGGAGTAACCCATGTCGAGATTGGCGGTGTTTAAGGTTGCTGCTGAGATGTCAAAGTAAGGTGAGTGTGGACGGTTGCTGAGGTAGACGAGGAGGAGGATGAGACCGGAGAGAATCAGGATGATGAGGAGAATTGCACAGCAGACTGTAGCCGACAGGTTCATGGGTTCGGTCCTCTTTGAACCTGGTTGATACGCTGGCCGTGGTCGAGCGGTCCACCATGGAGTTGGTTCAGATACATAGCCATGGTGTGGAGGTCGTTGCTGATCTTCAGGGCTTGATAGCAATGGTCTGCCAGAGTTTGGATTACGGCGTGGTGGTAAAGGTTCTTCTGGCCTCGGTGGCAAGGGTCTTGAGGAAGGCGGTTCATGGATTGGTTCAAGTGGCTCGGTCTGGTGGCGTCCTCGAGTCTTTATTTTTGGGCCGGGTGGAGGAACTGGATGAATCTGCGGGTTCTGGTGATGGTCCGGAGAGGTCCATGAGCTAGAGGGACCACCGGGATGTTGATCCTGCGAAAACTGAACAAAATGAGGGTTGGTTTCATAGTGGTGGTGAGACATTGAAGCATAAATAAAATGAGAAAAGAGTAGTGTGATAGCAAGAAAGTAGAAAATTTGAGTGTTTTTTAATGAGAGAGATGATAGCTTGATGAGAAGTTCAAGTATGATTCTTGTGTTAAAGGAAACTGACACAAGGAAGCAAGTAATCTTCTTTACATATTCTTCGTTCTAATAAAAATCAAGCAAACGAAACTGTAACAATCATATCAAAAAATTTGGAAAAGAAATGTATATACAAGGTTCGATTCACTTTTTTGTTTGTTACTGTACTAAGATATTCAAGGTTCTTCAAGAGAGAGGTAAGAGCTTACAAGTTTCCAATTAGAATGTTTACGAATCCTTCCCTTCCCGTTCTGCGTTTATAAAAGATAGTTCTGCATCAGTACACATGAGAAAACAGCAAATGATATGACTGAAGCACAGGGATATGAGTCGCTGATAGAAGTGTCACATTGATGCAATAAAAACTGAAAATTTTGTGCCATCATTAGGTTCCGGAAAAGCTTAGTCTTGCTATAAAATATGTCAATGTATGGAACGGAACATATGCAGAATCATGATAATAAAAATAAAAGAGTTGACTCACATTGTAATAAAATCCTGAGAAACTAAAAGAAAAAATAACAAATGAGATAAATGTCTGAGCTATAAGATGCAGCTACTCGAGGCTGAATGGATCTAAAGCTCTTAACATATCAATATCCAAAACATCAGTGGTTAAAACACATTTTAACAACGCAGCTAATAGAGGCTGCACATTCAATAATGGACGTGCGTCCTACAAGCCTGCTACGAAAAATGTTCTACAAGCGTACCATTGAAGGAGGAATTTCATGGTTCTCCAACCAAGAAACAACCAGCATGATGTGCCGATACTTTAAGAAAAACGTAACTCCTCAGTCCAAAATGATCAGTCCTCAGTGTAATATTTTTGAGGATTGGTCTAAACTGAGTTAAGAGAAACTGTTTCATCTCTAACTCTAGAGAGCTGGCTGAATTGTTCCATAGTCTGACCATAAATGATGACCCTTCAGGAGTATTAATGTCAAAGTCAGCTGAAACAAAAGGTAAATATTTAGTTGGTGTATGCAAAATCATCCACGGATTCACTTGTGTAGAAAAGGAATGAATTTAGCTCAAACCTGATAAGTCTCTTGTTTCTCTCCAAGCCGCAGCAGGTATCAGTAGAGGCTTACATGGCTCTGTATCAGCATCTCCATGCCGCCATACTTTGACTCAGATAGCATTTTTGCACAGGAGAAGGCAATGTTGACAATTATAAAGGTCTATACCCTTATTATGCCTAAGCATCAGCACTCACTGAACAGCTAGCCTTTATGAGTGTATCATACACATCTCTATCCAGGGTGAATCCTTTATCCATCATCTGATCCCATATCTTGTAGGCTGCGGATAATTTATTTTCCCGTATGAGTCCTCCAATAATGAACTTGAAAGTTAATTCATCAGGACAACACTCTTTACTCTGCATGTCCTCAAACAATTTCATTGCTTCAGTTACTCTACAAGATCTGCAGAGGCCACTTATCAGGGCGTTATAAGAAATCACATCGGGTGTGATTCCGTGCTCAATCATGTCATTGAAAACACCATAAGCCTTGTCGAGATTTCCGGATTTACACAAATGCTCCAGAATTGTTGTGTAAAATATGCGATCTGGTGACAAACCTAACTCTGTCATCTGATCGAGGAGCTTCTTTGCAACACTAGAGTTACCTTCCCTAAGAAAAGCCTTGATAAGACTCGTGTACGTGACCACATTCATCACTACCCCCTTCTGTCTCATTTCCTCAAAGATCTTGTAAGCCTTCCTAGTGTTTGAGGCCCTGCAGAACGTTTCAATCAGAGTACTGTAGGAGACAACATCACAGAACCCTCTAGGCTCCATCTCTTTAGCCATGAAGGAATAGCATTTATCAGGATGACTAACCCTGCAATGCCGCTTCAGCAACTGGTTATAACTATAAGCATCAGGCTGTATCCCACTTCTCACCATCTCGGCCATCACCCCTTCCGCTTTCTTCAACATGTTGTTATCATAATAAAAATTCAACAACACATTGTACGTTACAACATCCGGCTCACACCCACTCTTACTCATAAATGATTTCAAAGCTTCCGCCTTTTCTATTCTACCCGCTCTACAAAACCCACTAATCAACGCATTATAAACCAAAGTACTAAACTTAACCCTTCCACTCTTGATCTCATCAGCCACCATCTCATAAGCCAAATCAACTTTCCGAGCATGACATAACCCAACAACAAATGCTGCACATGCTTTATTATCCGGACTAATCCCTCCGCGAATCATCCCTTTCCAAATCTCAACAGCATCAGTGACCTTACCAACTCTAAACAACCCATTAATAAGTATAGTATAAGATACAACATCAGGTTCTCTACCTCTCCTAACCATACACAAGAACGTCTGAACAGCAAAACCAACTTTTCTCTCTCGACACAACAGATCCAAATAAATATTAAATGCCCATATATCAGGAACGTATCCGTGCCCTTCCATGTCCCTCAGAAGAGCGTCAATGAGATCAAAGTTTTTAACTTTACATAAACCCGAGATAAACCTCGAGTAAGTGAAAGGGATGAGGGAGAAACCCATTGGAGTCATATCCCTATATATCGCCTCGGCAAGCTCGAATCTCGAGTCTTTGACCAAAACTCCGATGAAACGGTTGTAGTCGATGGAGAAGACGCGGTAGCTTGAGTGACGCATTTCGTCGAACACCTGGACCGCGTTGTCGATCATACCTGATTTCACGAGGTGAGCGATACGCGAGCGGTATGCGAGGCGTACTGCGCCCAGCGTCTGATGCATATCAGAGCTCGACGACGCATATGATCTATGTCAGGGTTGCACTTGTTTGTTTCAACGCGGCGACATCAGATCGACGACGACGGCTGAGCTTAAGTGAAGACGAAGGCTCCAACATTTAGCATGAGGCTTTAATGGGCTTTAAGGAAGGCCCATTATCTGTCCTATTAATCTTTTATTAAACCCTCATCATCGACGACGACGGCTGTTCTTAGCTTAAGTGAAGACGAAGGCTACAATATTTAATGGGCTTTAACTAAGGCCCAGTATCTGCCCTATTAATCTTTTATTAAACCCTCTTTATGAACTAGAGTTATAGGTTTGGCGTTCTCGCTCTCTCCTTCTACTCCATCAGAGAGAGGGTTTAAGGTTACAGAAAGCTCAAAACTTTAGCGAGATTATCAACTCTACTATGGAGCCAGAGAAGGTGAGGATTCGTGTGGTGTATGAAGATCAACGGGTTCTCAGTAAATCGCAGAAGAAGCAAGGTTTAAAGCGGAGCTGGGTTGTTCTGGATCCTAAACGTCACCGAACTGTTTCAGAGTTTTCTGATCATCTTCTTCACACATTTTGCCTCTTCGAAGCTTGTCCTCATGGTCTCTCTCTATCTGTACGTTGACATCATTAATGGTTACATGCACTTTTTGTGAGATCTTTCTTTGTTTGGGATTTGAACTTTATGGAAAGTTTTGATCTTTGTTTTCAGATGGACGGTTTCGTTTTGCCGCCGTTTGAATCGAGCTGTGTCTTGAAGGATAAAGATATCGTTTGGTTAGTTTCACTCTTCTCCACAAGTTACGACCTTTATTTTTAAAGTTTTCGTTTTTGTTTTGTAGTGTTAAGAGGAAGAAGGAGCCGTTGTTAGAGGTTGTGGAGGAAGACAGTGAGGAGAATGTTTGTGCTGCGATTGAGGCTGAGGAGAGGGCTAGGGTTCTTCCTGGTGCAATGCTTCTTGCTAATGAGGAGTTCCAGAAGGAAACTGGAGGATATGAAAGTGAGTCTGAGGAAGATGAGCTTGAAGAGATTGTTCCGGAGAAGAAGACTTCAAAGAAACGTAAAGCTTCTGGCAAAAGCATAGGCTCCAAGTAGGATCTTGACCTGAACGACTCTTACTCACTTATATGTGTATTCGTTGTTATCACACATTTGATGATGATTTTGTAGGAGGAAGAAGTGTAAGTTAGCTGCTACTGGAGAAAGTCCCATGGAAAGAGAAAGTGAAGCTGTTGTAAGCAAAAGCAATGCTGCTAAGAAGAGGAAAACATCGGATGCTCAAAGAACTGAAAATGATGAACAGGATGAAGTTAAAACCAAGTCTAAGACCAAGTCAAAGAAGTATGTATTTTGTGTGTCACAACTCTCGAGCATTATCTTTCACTGGTTGTTTCTTCGTCGCCTTACTTTCTTGTTGCAGGTCCTCAAAACAAGCAGAAAGCAAAGAGCCTAACGAACAGTGCAACATGTCCGGTGAAACTAAAAAGGTTCGAGTTTACTTCATTGTCTCAACTCTCAAGGAACTAGAAGGGTTTTTCTTGTGTTTGTTTCTTGTCTTTTAAAGAATGAACAATGTGTATATACCAAATGTATTTAGTAAATTCCCCAATGTTGTAGGTGTAGGGGGATTCACTTATTGTTTTATATTTAGCTTCTTATATGATCCTTCTTTGCAACTAGGAATGTGAAGCTAACTCTTCCGTATATTTATTTTAGGCACCTAGTAGAAGTGCTCGGCGTAAAAAGGCTAAACGGCAATGGTTGAGAGAGAAGACAAAACTAGAGAAGGAAGAGGTTCGTCTTCAAATACTTCAGAACTTAAAATGATGTTTCTGTCACGCGATTTAGCAACACTGATATCTTCTTTCTGGCTAGTTGCTACACGATTTGCAGCTTCAACAGAAGCAGATGATTGTAGCCCCCAGCCAAAAAGCAGCTATCACTACAAACTACCAAGTAACCAAGGAAAATCGCTCTGAAGCTCTCGAAAATCAACAGCCAGAGGAACATGGTGATGGCGTCGGGGATGAAGTGGTTCCTGTGGAAGTGAGGCCAGGCCACATTCGCTTCGAGCCGCTCGGTAAATTGTCTCTCTGCAAAACTTTCGTGCATTTGTTTTTGGCTCCTCACTGCTTGTCTTCTATGCTTACTTTTCAGATGAAACAGATCAAGATTCCGCTGTCATTGCACCTCCTGCGGTATGACTTATCCATATCTTTGTATCCTTAAGCTTTTGCTGATCTGAAATCTGTAATGATCATGATTCTTAACGTTAGGCAAACTTCGTGTGGAATGGTAACATGACGAAGAAGAAAGGCCAAAAATGGGGAACAGAGAAGGCAGGGTTTTCTAAACGATATGCTCAGGATATGGATGAAGATACTTATCAGACACAGCCTGCTGAGGCAGAGACACTTGCTAACGGTCAGATCGACTTTGAACAGCTCGTGGCTTACTCTGGCTCAGTGAAGGTTTGCTTATAGTATTTGCTACCCACAGTTCTCTATAGTTTCAGCATTTTTAAACTCCTCAATTTCTGATTTGTTAATGTTTCAGAAAGGAGATGTTATTGCATACCGCCTCATTGAGCTAACATCATCTTGGACTCCTGAAGTTTCCTCCTTTCGAGTAAAATCTCTGACACTCCTTTTGAACCAATCAAACAATCAACTCTTTTCTTTCAGGAAGCTAAGCCCTTTACAATATTCTGCTCTTGGTAGGTTGGAAAGATAAGTTACTATGATCCAGAATCCAAGAAGGTGACTTTGATGCCTGTTGAAGAGTATCCAATCGAGAAGAAGACAGAAGAGGACACCGACGATTCCTCCATGCAACCTGATACATCTCTTTATAAAGAAGACGGATCCTTGGAGGTACGCTTTCATGGTTTACTCTATGACATTGCGATCTAAAGAAACAAGAACACAGTTCTGGTTCTTGTAGTTGTTGGCTTGCTAAGCATTACAGTTCTGATGTAAGAAAGACTTTGCTTCTGCAGATAGAATTTTCTTCCCTGCTCGATGTCCGCTGCATCAAAACTAGCAGCTCAAATACCTCAGAAGTCGCCAAGTCAGCACCCTCCAAGCCTGACCAAACAGCTACAAATCTAAAGCTGAACGCAGACAACGGACAAACCCCTGTAAAAGGTAAATTTCCAGCAACCTTAGTGCGATATTTTATTGACATGGAGACGTAATGTTACTTCACTGGACCTTACGTAAATTGCAGAAAATGGAAAAGTGGACCCTTGGGAAGAACTAAGTGATGCTTTAAGTGCGAAAAAGGCACAACTGTCTCAAGCCAACAATGGGTGGAACAACAAAGGGAGTTCAAGTGGAGTCTCGACGTGGTCTTACAAGGCACTGCGAGGTAGCGGAGTGGGACCTGTAATGAATTATCTAAGATCTCAGAAAGAGATATGAGAAACTAGGTTCACATCTTTTTGAATCTCTGATGTTTTTCTTCTTCATTATTAGTACATGAAAAAACTCAGACAAAAGAAGAGAAACCATTTTGTTTTGATCCTGTGAAGGCATTGCTGAGTTTTCGTTTGACTTAGGAGTTTATGTATAGAGAAAAAACGATGGATGTTTTCTCCTCCAAGATCATTAATCTATTTTTATGCTTAGTCCATTCAAATGTCTGAAGCATGAATGAGATGGCCATTCTTGAATTCCATGTTGCTTCTCATAGAGGACCGTATGCAACGAACAAAAAAGATGAGCTCAATAACATGAAAAAAGGAAGCGACTTCACTGGCGATCATGAAGTCTTTTTGTTTATGTCAAACAAACATATGTATTTAATATATAATTGTGTGGAACTTTCAAAGATAAGTTAACCTATTGGGCCATGGAGTCATATGAGTCTCGTAAAACGTAGCCATTCAACGGCGAAAATTATTTCCCATATTTGTATCCTGAGGCCCAAGAGTCTTATATGTGTGGCCCAAACTCACCACGTGTAAGATCCAGCGACTTGGAGTGAGTCAAAGCCCTTTAGTGTCTTCACAAGCGAAGCTAGCTAGCTCAAAAAGAGAACTTTCTATTGACCTACCTACATTCCCGTAAGTCGCGTCACATGCGATCAGCTCAAACACTTCGCTGTTCTGTTCCTTTCTTCTCTCTTTTTCAGTCCAAAGTTATCTTCTTTTGTTAATTTAACTAAACCCTTTTGTCTTTTATCTTTTATCTTTTTTACTCTATCTCTCACTCTTTAACAAAAATCTCAGTCAAACAAAATTCACCAGAAACTTTCAAAGACGACGGCTTTTTTTATTAATAAAGTGAAGTTGATCAATCGTCTCGACACTCCTTGGTATTGATTTTACGTTTGTATAACGATCTTTGATTCGTTACAGTAAATATTCTCCGTTGTTTTCTCCTTCGTCTCGTTTATTTAATTATTCAGCTTTAACGTAAGTCTTTCCACTTCTGTTACATGTTTTCTACAGAGAGAGAGAGAGTGAGGAGATCTTTTTATGTCCAAATCTGATTCGTCGTCTTCCTTCAGATAGCTCAAAGTTTTATGCTTTTCCTCACTTTCTGGTATGCAACAACGTTTTATAACTCAAGTAGTAGTCTCGAACTTTATGATTTATTCACTTCTTGAAATGGATCTGAATTTCATTTTCTTATCTTTTGAATGTTCTCTAATAGCTTCCTATTTAGTTCACACATCTCGCCCTTGCAAAAACCATCACATCAGATTCATATTTTTATTAAAACTCATGTTGTTTCTTGGGACCTGTAAAACTATGTTTGTGTCTGACTTCGTATTTAAGGAACACTTGTTACAGAGTTTTTTTAATGTGATTGTGTCTGCTCTTTCTAGCTTCAAGCTTAATATTACTATCTCTACAAGTTCTTTCTTATCTCTACTTGCACTCATTCGTTTGTGGACTAGATCTGAATCTAAAGATCACATTTGTTTATTCTTTGTTCAAATCTCATTGTCATGTGATGCAGCTAACAAATCCTTTGGAGAGTGAGGTTTCCATTGGATCATATTGTTCCTGGTGACCTTAACCGGATTCAGGACATGGCTAACCGAACAGACAACTCCAATCGCTGGTTAGACTTCACTAAAAGTCCTGAGCTCATTGCTTGATCTATGTCTTTAAGTAGATTACTTGCTCTGTTTGCAGTTCGAGTGGTAAAAGGCTGAATGATGGAATGAAACTCATTATAGCAACATTTATAGGAATAGTTATTGGTTTCTTCTTGGGGATATCTTTCCCTACTTTGTCACTAACCAAAGTGAGCTTACCTCTATTAGCCTTTTTTGTTCTTATTTTCTCTCTCAAGACTTTATGCTTAATGTTGTTTCATGTCCCCCAACATAATATGTTCAGATAAATTTCCCTTCTACTATTCTTCCTTCTGTTGATATTGCTTACGTTGAAGATGAGACACCTGAAACATCCAGTGAAACTCTTTTGCACACATGGTCATCAAGGAGTCCGTTACATGGAGCTAATAATTCGAGTAATGCATCGCATTGGAAGGCATAGTTTCTTCTCTTTGATCTTTTTTAGTGGTAGGGACAAGATCTTGTTAGACTAATCTTGATGAGACTCTCTCCAGATTTGGGTTCCATCTAATCCCCGAGGTGCAGAGATGCTGACTCCTGGTATCATTGCACCTGAATCAGATTATTTCTTACGCAGACTTTGGGGACTACCTGAAGAGGTAGCTGACCTTTTTCTCTCTTTCATCTTTTAACTTCTCAGCAGCATTGTATTCTCATGTCTTGCTTCTTTAGGATATACCTGTGAAGCCAAAGTATCTCATTGCCTTCACTGTCGGTATTAGTCAGAGAGTAAACGTTGATGCTTGTGTCAAGAAGGTAAACTCTTAGGCTGACTCTCACCTTTCTTTCTGCTTTAAGCTTAAAGAGTCTTTTCTTCTTTTTTTTATCCGCAGTTTTCAGAAGATTTGTTCACCCTTGTTCTGTTCCATTACGATGGACGAACCACAGAATGGGACCAATATGAATGGTCTAAGCGCGCAATACACGTGAGTGTGCCAAAACAAACCAAATGGTAAACATCATTGTTCTTTGCTTCAACTACTCCAAACTTGCCTGAAACTAGCTTTAATCTCTGTGGTTATGTTTCATCACAAGGTGGTATGCTAAAAGGTTTCTGCATCCTGACATCGTGGCGCCGTATGACTACATATTCATCTGGGATGAAGATCTCGGCCTTGAACACTTCAATGCAGAAGAGTGCGTCTCCTTGCTCATTTCTATCAATGCAGAAGAGTGCGTCTCCTTGCTCATTTGTGCGTCTGTCTCTTCTGCAGATACATTGGGCTTATAAAGAAACATGGTCTAGAGATATCGCAGCCTGGTGTGGAGTCTAAGAAAAAGATCACATGGGAGATAACAAAGAGAAAAAACAAAGGAGAAGTTCACAAGTAAGCAAAGTTATGAACCTTTTGAAACGTGAAAATAAGCCTTCAAATAATCATTAACTTTTTTGCAAAATCTAATCACCAGGGACGCCAAGGAGAAACCTGGTCGATGCAATGATCCTCACTTGCCTCCATGTGCAGCGTACATAGTCTCAAATGTTCAAATACAAACAACATAGTTCTGTACTCTGACTCGATGCGTGTTTATACAGCTTTATAGAGATTATGGCTCCAGTATTCTCAAGAGACGCCTGGCGTTGCGTGTGGCATATGCTTCAGAACGACTTGGTTCACGGCTGGGGTCTTGATTTTGCACTTCGTAAATGTGTCGAGGTGAATCATTATGCTTACACACCTTGATTCATTAAAACAGTGGACATGTGTTTGGTCACAACATCAGTTACTAAAAAGTTTCATAATATAAATACAAACAGCCTGCACATGAGAAGATAGGAGTTGTTGATTCTCAATGGATCATTCATCAGACTGTTCCTTCTTTAGGCAACCAGGTTCTTGATATATACCTTATCAAGTTCTTAAGAGGTTTTGTTCATATGACTGAGACATTGTTTTGGGTATTCTCTTTTTTCAGGGAGAAGCAGTAGACGGTAAAGCAGGGTGGCAAGGGGTAAGAACTTTGAAAACCAAACCCGTATCTGTTTGTGGCGTTGACTGCAACCATTCATGAGTTTGAAACATTAGTTGGTTTTGTTGCAAAGGTGAGAGACAGGTGTAAACGGGAATGGACGATGTTCCAAAGTAGACTGGCGAGTTCCGAGAAGATGTACCTGAAGGAACTTGCAGCCTCATCTGCAAACTCTACGATTCATTAGCCGTAGAAACCAAACAAACAGCAAGACAAGTGAGGGCTGGAATCAAACCAAGACAGTTGTAGCAAAGTCCACAGTTTTTTTACTGTTCATATGATGATTATGGAGATTCAAACTTGTAATTTTACACACAGTACACACATTTTTCAAAAGAACAATAAGAGATTGTTGATTGTTTTTCTCTTGACCGTTGTTAACTCCTGTCTTAAACATCACATGATATACATGAGATATGGCCATGTGGCTGATGGGTCATATATGTGTTTTGGAATCTGGATAAGAATATGGTATTCCTTGTCTAGTTTGTGATAAAAACAATCAGGGAGAGCTTATTCATGTGAAAAAACATCTCTTTATGGTGAACAGAAGCAAAACACCAATCCTCGTATACAAGCCAATGAAAGCTACAGAGAAAGAGACAAGCGTACAAAAAGGCCAACCAAAGAGAGTACTGATGCAAAACTTCCCAAAGGGGGAAACTCAGAAGAACACATACTCATGTTTGAAGACATATAAGATCACAGAAATGAAGGTTTCCAAAATCAGAATCCTGAAGAAACAAACAGATCTATCTATGTACAAAAAGAATCTTCACTCTTTAATAATCTTCTTGAAAGTGTTTGATGATATACTCTACAGCATTCACCAATACGCCTCAGACAAAAACGCAGAGATTATCTATCAGTTGTGTGAGTGTTATTAGTCCAGAGGAGGATTCAAGCCAACCTTTGTATCCTCTCACTAGAGAGATCAGATGAACGAGAAGTCAGACGCAAGACTCTGTGTGGTGAAGATTCACAATCTATCATTCCCTTTCTCTGATGCAATTTCCCGGCAAGAGGAATCTGTACTTATCCGCGTTCTCCAGGAGATAAGAAGGAAGATGAACAGCTGAGAAAGAATGTGGTATCGGACCCATCTTCCCTATGATGTCCTTGAAGGTATACTCTTCAGGGAGCATATCAAAAAGATCAGCTCCTTTACATATAACTCTTTGAACTCTTTTAGGATTCAAGAAACGGCTAAACCTTACTCTATCACTATGGCTATAAGCTTTCATCTTGAATATAAACTCACTAATCCGTCGAAAGCAAAAGCTACAATGCCATCCTGCATCCGCCAAGATCTCATCAGACTGTCGATAATGAGCATACCGTGTCTTCCCCGTCTCGTATCTGTGCACAGAAGCTCTCCAGCTCTTGTTATCAACAAGGAACTCGAACGAGTAAAGATAGTTCTTGAGCCGCAAGTGAAGAATCTTAGGGATCTCATCACACCATCTCAAGAGGTTTATAGTGTGTCTACTCGGAATCTCATCAACGTCAGACATTAACAACAAGTCATCATCAGTGATCCCTGCGATTCTCAGAAGCTGGTCTAACGCTACACGCTGATACGCCTCTTCGTAGAAAGGATTCATCCCTTTGACAAACCTTCCACCAAGAGTCCCGTACGTGAGACGTGACTCGATAAACTTGAACTCATCTCTGAGAGCAGCAAAGACAAGAGGCTTAGGCAAACCGGTGAAAGTGGAGTTTGATTCAAGGAGTACAAACTGAGTGATGTAAGGATACAACTCTCTCCAACGAACAGCGAGAATGTCAAGCTCGTTACTGAACAAAACGGCGTCGTAGACTCGTCTAGGGTACTCACGCACGCCCCAGCCGTGGAGTTTACAAAGAGTCTCCATGGAAGCGTTCTCGTGGTAGTAATGAGGAATGTCGTGGAAAGGTTTAGGTGGTGATTCCCATAATGGACGGAGGAAGTAAGAGATCTTCTGACCGTGGATGTAACCAGCGAGAACACATGTCGGAACGATCACTAGTAAGAAGACATATGTCTTCATATCCACACCACGAAGAGCGCAACAGAGTCTAGAGAAGCTGGAGAATCTACCAGTTTCCTGCAAGATAGGGAATAAAACAATATGAGAACCACAACACAACCATCAAATCTAAACTCAGATCCATCCAAGAGACGAAAGCTAGAGACTTTGAGGATTAAGAATCGTTTTAAGAGTGAAGCTACATGAAATGTGAGTTCTTGGTTGAAAACAAAGAGATGGGTTGACTTATATACATTGTAAACGAGTGAAAGTTTTGAACTTTCCAGAAAAGGAAAGTTAAGATCTCGTTTCTCCACATCAGTGTTTGCTCGAAAACAGAACACAAATTTGAAGAAGAAAGAGATCAAACCTGACTACAAAGAGCACCACAGATATCATCAGTCTTCTTAGAACAGTAATGCCCACCAGCTTCTCCCACCATCCACCACATCAGATCCAAACTATATACCCAAAAATGCCAATCACTCACCTTGACAAAAACAGACACTTTCCCAAAAGGCTGAATCAAGAAGGAAACTTTTGAGAGAGAAACAAAACAATTTAAAAAAATGGTTTTAAAGTCTGGAATGAGAAAGAGGGATGAAAAAGGCTGTGTCCTCTCTGGAAATGGGTGGCACTGCGCTAATGAGAAAGACAAGGGGCCAAAATCATAAATAGACAATTTAATCATCAAATTCTCTGCATATTCCCTGTTTTACCAACTTACCCTTCTCGCCGCCAACCTAACTGACCATCAGTTTGGGGGTTATAATGTCATTTAACCACAGCTTAACGGTTTACTCTGGCCCCTCCACGAGTCTTTCGACCTGACTCAACGCCTATGTCGTGTAAATGACTTCATGTGTCTGGTTCCGACATGTGGCGCTCTAAAATATCTACTTTTATTTTCTCCTGGGCTTTTTAATCTGGGCTAACTTGGTAGCCCATTCAGACATCCTTAAATTTGTATACAGAATATATATTCTATTGTTTCGTTATGGATTTATATAATTTGAAAATAATGTATACGGTATCATTTCATATGTAACCAATTATTTGGTTTTAAATAGAAGGAAGAATTCGACCAAAAAAAAAAAAAAAAAATAGAAGGAAGAATATGATTCAATAATTGTAAATTTATAACAAAGCCAATGGACCATTGTGACTTGTGTTGGGTAGGTCGGTGGGCGGTACATTGACATAGAAAATTGTATGGGCCGTTTACTTATGAATTATGATTGAACAATTATTTACAGATGACTTCTAAGTTTTAAATCTCAGCATCCCTAAACTCTGACTTGGACAAATAAAAAAATAAAATAAAAACAGGAAAAGTGTTTAAATTAATCAGACGAAATTTCGCACCTTGAGATTTTTTGTTACTATATATCAAAAGTTTCTAGATATTTTAAACGACCTGGTTTCTAAATTAAACTGAATAGCAGGATATCAAGTCTAGTTGTTTGTGCTAGTTCCATAGTTATGTAACAATCCAGATTCAAATCGTTATATTGTATATTATTGACAAAATATAAAAAATCAAAGTTAAAATCAACGTTCAGTTTATTAATATATTCGGTTTGTCACCATGTCATGTAGGCATGATCACGAAGCGAGTGGGTTTTATTGCTAAAGTGTACACTATCGAAAAAATGATTTCAACATTCTATAAGATTATTGATTGGAGTATATATGTAATATGTATCGTGTGGGATGACTATGAATATGAGTGAATATAAAAGAATAATTTAGCAAAAAAAAAATATAAAAGAAAACAGTGACGTATGATAAGAGTAAATCCATGCATATATGGTATGTTAACGTGTTTCATTGCGTTGGATTCGTAGGCATTGACTTATAACTTTTCAGGTCTTCCACTAATTAAAATCTGAGTTTTCAATGTTTCATGCCTACTTTATAATAGAGTGGTGTAAAGAAAACGTCCATATCATCATTCATAGTTTGCGTGGGAGTTGCGTCAAGTAAATAAACCTACCCCAGTTTTGAAGACTATAAATTAATAAAACTGATGGTGTTCAAAGTGGTTGATAAATATATTAATGAATGTTCAAAGTGGTTTATATATGTAATTGGAGTGTTTGAGCCTAACGTATATTAAAACTACCCTTGGTCGTAATGGCAATAAAAATATGTTCATTTTAAAGCCGTTGACCATATAGACGATATGTTATAAGCAATACGTTTGTTTTCCAAAACATATTCATTTTATTATTGTTGTTCAATGCGTCTGATAATCAACTTTTAAGAAAAATGGTATTGTAATGTTTCAAAACTTTTATTACTTTATCGACGTTGCTAACGACATCAAATATAATTCGTCGTTATTGTGTGTCGCTAACATACAAAACGAACATTACATGACAAACATCATCATGGTCGTTTGGTGATTGAATCAGAGCCGGCCTATGGGCCAAGTCAGGGAAGCAGTGGCTTCCGGCCGTTTTACTATAAGAATACTTTCGGCCACATTTTTCTAAAATTCTCTTTTATTTTAGTGGTAAAATCTGAAAACTATAGTCATTTTTTGCCCAACGAGATTTGAACACCACAAAAGTGACCATTTTTATTTTAATTTGCTTCTAGTCATGGATTTCCTAGGACCAGCTCTAGATTGAATACTCATGATCACACGTAAAAAGAGACAGTTGGACTCTTGAAACTGAAAGCATAATCTTAAACCTATAGGAAAGAGATGAAGACCATAAACATTTTCTTTATTTCAATCGCTTATATAAACTTTGTGAGAGTACATTTGATGAGACTTATTATACACATATATAGCAATTGCACAATCTGATGGCACTAGTAAGTCTAAGGCTATTGCGAGAGATTTGAGAGCATCATATCTGTTATGCATTTCGATTTGATGATCCATACAATGGCTCAAGCCTCACGCGTCTTGTTATCTTTTGCCTTGCACATGTTCTGTCTTTGTTATCAAGTAAATAAGAAGATGACACTTTCAAGATTTTGGGCTCTTCCGACGGCTGCATCTTAACGGGCTTTGAGTTGTTATAGCCCATATTTGTTACTTCCCTAAAACCCAATTCTCAAAGTGACAACATTTTGACCTTCATTAACTTCTTTATAGAATGATGTATTTTGGTGTAGTTGCTTTGTGACTTAGGCCATCCACATCAGTGAACTCCCATAGGGTTCACACATATTTTCAGAAAAAAAATATTAAAATAATAAATAGTATTGAATCCTCTTTCCGGTGAACCTCTCTCCAATAGGTTCAACACTGTTCACGACACATGTCGATCCTCCATTGGTTCAATTATTATTATTTTTATTTTTAAAAAAAAATAAATAGTAAAAAAATAATAATAAAATTAGAAAAATGAACTCCATAAGAGATTCACTGATGCAGATGCTCTTAGAATGCATGTACCTGAAGTTTTTCTTTACCAAATAAGTAAAATTGGTGTTTCAAAATTTGCCTAATGAATAACTTAGGTGTTCTTCAATAAAAACCCTAAACCATTAGCCTATGCGATCCTTTCTTTGAGACATTTCTTCACACTTTAATAATACTATACTAGTCAAATATAACTTCATTTTAACTCGCTGAGATATATAAAGTTAACACCCTCAATGATATCTAAAGCTGTCTAGTTATCCTTGTTCGAAAACGCGGGCGCGTTGACGATTACTAGGCCGCATACTCGCTAGCCGTGAGCTCACCGAGGCGAAAAGGGTCAGTTCGGAGAGGCCAGGCGGTGCACCGTCTTTTACCCGCGGTTATTGGGTTATTGGGTTTAGCCGGCGAGTTATAAACCTGAACGGCACAATTCAAACCCAAAATTATATCACTATTGTTGTCATTGAACCTAAAATCTAGAGCATATACAATAAAAACAGTGAATTATTTGAGTTTTATCGTGAAAGTTTGATGAGAAAATGTTAAATCTATGAACAAAATGAAAAGACACAGTCGGCGGCTATTTCTTAGGTTTATGAGTTCGTAGGGAAGAGAAGATGAAAGCCATTTACATGGTAAAATATACTACAAAAATTGCGTAGTTCAAGCTTTGAAAACTAGTCCTGTAGCATTTATAGAGCACTAAAACCACTAAACCAACCAAACACTTTGATTAATTCACAAATATATGATATTTATTTATATAATTATTATAGAAAGGCTAAATAAAATTCACGAGTACGCTTCGATTAATCTCCGATTTTTTGTTAACTCGCTAGGCCCATATCAACCGCACGCGTTACGCCTAGCGCTTTTCCAACCTTGGTTATATCATATATGACATTAGATTAAATTACAGCCACTATATTATTAGTGTCAATAACCAAGAGAATATAATTTGTGCCATCTCTATCAGGAAAATATATCACAATACACACTATTATGTTCTGTAATGAACATATCTTTGTTTAGTACCATTTTCATTCACTTAAACACACAGAGAGCGCAACTTTGAAAAAAGGATCCAGATTTAAATTCGAGACTCATTTACTAGTAGTCAAGGCAAATAGTTAGTTGTTCATATATATATATACAGAGAGAGAGAGAGAGAGAGAGAGAGAGAGACGTAGGAGGAGACCGACAGTCAGACAGGGACAAACTCTGCCTTTTGTACGAATAAAAGCCTATTTTCAGTATGCATGCAGATTCACTTTTAAATCGGGAGATATCATTGCTAAAACGTTGAAAAACTTTATTTTGATGATGATGCTCTTAGAACAATGCAATACCTATAACAGTAAAGACTGAAACATCCAAGGTTTTTTTCATAGAACTAATATTAGACAGACTTGCAAAAGCTAAACTTCATCTAGAAACACCACATACATAAAAGTCTAATAGCTATTTGAACTTAAGTACTGTTTTAGTTAATACTATCCAACATAGAAATTAAAAAGTACAAACCATTAAACTAATAGATAATATCTATCATGATTAATATCCCTAGACTCTAGCTTTATCCCCATGATTTCCGGCAAGTACATCCCAGCTGAGCACCGAACATCAACGTTTCTTGATACCCCCACGCCTCTGATCCGTACGTAAAATCACTGTCGGAGGCGGAGCTAATGCCGTCGAAATAACCGGAGTCACCAGCTTGATTGTTGTTTCCGTATACATCAAATGTCGACGTTGTAGCCTCTGTTGTCTGTTGAATGAAACTGTCCGAGACGTTAGAGAGAGCAGACAAATCACCAGTGTTCTCAAGATATCCGATCATCGGCGGCGATGGTGTCGGCGGCGGAGGACGGTTGCGGTTTTTCTTCAAGAACTCTTTAACGACCTCTTCCAAGAGACCAGAGTCGGAAGATTCTTGAGGGAAAAACTCCGTGTCGTAGTCGTTAGCGGAAGAAGAAATGCTTGCCGTTTTTTGGTTCGAGTAAGAAGTAGAGCAGTTAAAAGAGTTAAACGGCGCAGTTTTGCTAGAGGAATACGAGGCGTCGTCGCACAGTAAATGCGTCTGTGTGTTAATCTTCTGCGGTGTCGGTGTACCGTAGAGCTCCTGAATAGAGTGATCTAACGGTACAGGAGAACGAGCGGACGACAAAGATTTCTTCGGGAAAAAAGAGAACCTATGCTCAGGAACAGCAACAGCGACAGGGTAAGTGAAGTTCGTACGAGCTTTGGTTCCACGAAATGCACGTGCTGCACAGTCGTAAGCACAAGCTGCTTGCTCCGCCGTGTCGAACGTTCCTAGCCAACGTCTCTCCTTAGACGATGGATCACGTATCTCCGCCGCGTAACGTCCCCACGGCCTACGACGAACGCCACGGTACCTCGTCGAGGCGTTGCCAGTTCCGAGAGCAGTGACTCTTGTCTCTTTTGAAGTCGGTTTGCGGTTTAAGGACTTTGTGTTGGTGAAGTTTCTCGTTAAAGGATTTGGGTCGGGTTCGTAACCGGGGATGAGCGAGCGGGAAGACTCGGTTAACTTTCTTAGGGCTTCTTCCATTTTAGGGTTTGTGGTCTGAAGAGGACAAAAGTAAGGAGAGATGTGAAAGATTGGTTGCTTTGGTACGTTGACAGTGTTGGAGCTTCGTCACTCTATTTATAGGTAAAGTGTGACAGTGTTTAACTCAAAATTGATTTGGTTACTAGTTGATATATTGTTAATGTTTTCTTTGGGTCCGAACGGTGTAGGCGTATTTAGTAATAAAATCGGTGTGAAATTGAAGTGCTTTATGGTACAAGTGCGGTTCATGCGGTATGCGGGATTAATACGATTTTGATAAAAAAAATAGTGATGTTTTGATGAAAAAAGTAGTGAGGTTTTGAAAAAATAATAATATAAAATACATATACTAAAACAGTTAGAATTTTTTTTGTTTTTTGATAATCTCATAATTATTTAATAAATAAATATTAATAGTTAAAAATATAGAATATATTAAAATAATATAATAACAGAATAAAGATATGAATGTCAATATGTGATACAGAATAATGATTGAATGATGAAAATATGTTGGTTTTGTTAAATAAATATTATAAATAATCTAAAATATAAAATTTGGCTTCAATTCTTGGTTTCCAGAGATATAAGATTTATCAGGATAGTTGATAGGATCCAAACCCAAATGACTTGAAAAAAAAATATAGTTTGGTTCTTAGTTTCTAGATTAATGTACACATGGTTATATATATATATATATATATATATATATATATATATATATATATATATATATATATATATTCATGTATACTTATATTATGAAATACTTATTTTTTCTAAAACTATTTATAATATAAAACATAGGGAATAATAAAAAATACAATATGATAGAAACTAAGTACTTATATTTTCATTTGTTATTTCTAATGTGTACATGTGACCAGCATCAAGTTTAAATTGTTGTTGTTCATTCATTTTTCTAGCACTTTTCTATTTATTAGTATAAATTTATAATAAGCGTGAATGTTTAAGTTTTCATTTAATTCTTTTTTTTTGTCGACGAGTTTTCATTTAATTCAATTCATCCTACGTACTGATCAGACCATCTGTTATTTTCACTGTAATTTTTAGGTGAGACCCATTATTAAATAATTAATAGGTAAATGTTACCACAACAAAAACTCACTTTGTGTTGTATACCGCACTATAATAGAAGCTACTCTAGAGTATGTGTGTTTTACAATATCTTGTGTAAATAAAAAGGTATTTTTGTTTTGTTTTTAGCATATACCATTTTCATCAATAACGTCCAACTTTTTTTTTATGATTGGTAATTTCTTACAGTTTTCTCTTTTCTCAAAACAAAACCGCTCTGCTTTGTGTGCACCATTCATAACTTTTGTTTCTTGTTATCTTTAATCTTCAAAACTCAACTTTTGTTACCTTAGATTCTTATGTAAAAACTAGTTTGTACTTTTAAATATTTACTACTAAAAATGAATGATAAATACCTTAAGATAACTTTTTAAAAGTTTTGTCACAAAAGAAAAATAATTAAAATAGGTTTTAATAAAATATATAAATATACATTTATACTTATTGAATTAATTAATTTAGACTTAGAGTTGTGGAATGGGGTTTTAGAAGTGAAGTTTAAATTTAGAATAGTAAAAAACATTAATTTTTTTTTAAATGAGCATTTTTAATATTATTTTTATGACAAAAAATTTTAAAATAATTATTTGAGAGATTTTCTCACAAGAAAATGTGAACTATATATTATTTTAAAATTGTTAGTGTTTTTTTTCCCATTAGTCATTAGTGGTTTTGTTGGGTGTTGGAAATAAGAGATTAAAACCGGTTTACACACATCAGACACATTATCATAGTTTTTATTTTGATTAGTCCATATGTAAACGGTAAATCCATCATTGGAAACTACTTATAAAATTATTAAATCGATCATTAGTAGTTTAGTACGTAAATATGTTTTCAACAACAACATTTTAACGGTAAAATTTGAATATAGTTATATCCTTCAACACTAGAACCGACAACATCGAAGACAAAATTAATGATTTTTTGATAGTAAGGAAAAAGAATGGAACAAAAGATATGCGTAGCGACAGTGCAGTGAATATCTGACATGTGTTGGCATTATTCTATGAAGATAACTTTTCCAGGTTTGTCTAAAACGTGTATGTGTATAAGGGCCAAATGTATTTCATGAATCAGAGAAGCTTGCTTTTTCTTTATTTATTGATTCTGTCTTGATATGATAATCATACATTAGATTCAGATTTATTATATCTAATTGAATAGTTAAACACGACATTTATACTTCAGTTAGATAAAGTCAATATTAATTAAGAATTTAGTTTATTTATAATATGGACTCATACCATATTAAATTTTGTTTTATTATACACTTCCAATTTAAAAACTAATTAGTATTAGGTGAATTAACTTTAACCCTTGATATATTGTTTAATGTCTCATTAAATTTTCGATGTGAAAATATATCCCTAATATCATACCATCTCTTCCGTTTTTTCACGTACAATCACACAATACATACTATAACCAACCATGCAAAAATTTCAAAGTATGCAGTATTAAAAAAGTTGTAGCCATTCTTATTTTTTTAACGAGTTTTGGAAAAGCATATCAGTTGCTCAAAATTTTAGTATTGCAAATCGCATCAGAATTACATCTAATATATTAAAACTGAAGTACAAGTTGAAATTAACCTTCAATTAACTCTAAATATTACAAGTTTATGCCACTGATCTAAACCGTGTTTAACACTTAAATTGAACCACCTAAATTTAATCTACCTAATTGACCAATCATTACGTAATAGTTAACCAAACATGACATCGATTCATTAACATTACCAAACAATAACTAATTAAAAATCGTAACCAGTCGTCACGTCTCCTTTAACCAATCTGAACTCTTTTATAAATTTGAAATGACACCATAAAATACAATGGCATCTTCTTATCGTACACTGCTCCATTATCAATTAAATAACCTTTGTATGGTAAACCTAAACCGTATAATTGTCATATATTCAGCCAACGAAAATTCAACAAATAACATATCATTAGTTTATAACTCTTGGGATTACAACATTGTGAGCATAACAGCTTAAAAAACTTTTATCATTTGAATATTTTTTTCATGAATAACCTCGATTATTATTCCTATATTAATATTTTAACCAAAATATGGCTAATAATAATTCATGAATAACAAAGAACTCTTTATTAATGTTATGCTCAACCGGTTTATACATAACTACAATAACGGCCGTTCGAAAAACAATTCCTCTTTTAGGTATAAAATTGAGCACGAATCCACAAAAGAATATTACTAATTTAACAACCTCCTAATTTTTGAGCTACTTTATACTAACATATCTAAATATCTCATCTTAACTAACCAAATATGATTTTCTATCAAATAAAAAGGAATGAAAAAATTATCATTCGAAATATGTATATTAAACATGACAGTCAAGTTTCTTATATAGTATATTAACAAACCAAATATTCATTAACTAGAAAATTAAAGGAATATTAATTAAATTTTGAAAGATAAGATTATATTTATCTAGCTTATATAGTTTTAATTTCTCAATCTATAAAAATAATATGTTACATATATGTTTGAATAATATATGTTAAAATACCAAAAAGTAAGATATAAATTAGTTTGGCTTTGAATATTTGGATATAGAATGAATAGACATTTCTATGTTTTCGTTTTTGAGTATATTTTAGATATTTTGGACATTTAATTTTGATTATTTGTATGTATTTTCAAGTATTTTAGACAACTTAAAATATCTTATATATTTTGGATGTTTTGGTAATATATTAAATCTAAATATACTTAGTATATTTAGGTATATAAATCTATTTTGGATACATTTAAGGTACCCAAAATACTTTGGTTAAGATCAGATTCGGTTTCCGAATCTCTAGATACTAAAATTTTAAACCCGATTAGATATTTAATCAATTTATGTTCGGGTTTGATACTACTTTTCGGATTGGCTTCGGTTCCATTCTTTCGGATTCAGCTTTTGTCCAACTCTATTCATTACTATATAAAATAGTAAAATTAAAATATAAATTAAACTATTTAGACAGTTACATAATAAACTACAAATATTATTGATTACATAATTTTTGATAAAGTTAAAAATTACATTAAAATATGAAAACATCTATTTTGAAACATAAGAAACTCCATTATACATTATCTATTTTGAAATATAAGAATATAATAAGAAATAAAAAACATCCAATATAAATAATAATTCAATGTTAATATAACAATATTTATGTACAATAAATTGTATGTTTTTAAAAATTAAAATAAATACCCGCACGGGAGTGCGGGTAAAAACCTAGTTAATTATTGTGCTATTAGCAAGATCGTCATCCTCGGATTTCGAACTTCGATATGATACCTTCGTATCTTGGACTGCGTTTAGCATAAAACTAAAATGAATATGGGATAGTTTTGACAAGAAATGGCCGGTTATTTGAAGATTGAAATGGTAACCAACAGCATTTATTTGACAGTGTTGTTCCTAGTGAGAAACTATTATTCTAAAAATGAATCTATGCGTTCAAATCTTAATACTTTTGAAAGTATAGCATTTTTTACGCTGGATTTGTATTAAGCCATGAAAAAGTTGGAAAACTAAAAAAAATTAGGAAAGAATACATTAGTAAGGATCGAAGTTAATGACACATCTGTTATGTATGTGTATGACTAAATTTTTTTACTGACAGCTTTACTTATATCTAAAATAGTTAAATTTATGGGAGATAGTGAAAAACATACGTTACAAATTTATTTACAATATTCATGTAGCATGACATAAGATCGTGTCTATGGTAGGTTTGTATAATAACAACAATAATAATTGCTACACTTATTACAATATTGTAAGTCGAGAACATAAAGGAAGTTCGTTGGAACTGAAAAAATTATCATTGAGAAATTTTTCAATTCTTGGGAACTAAAGACGTTGGGTTTCCAGCTCATTTATACGCAAATGTTTGTGTGATTTCCAATGTCACGAAATCATTAACTACTTTGGCTCGTGTTGTGAGTTAATTTCGTTCATGTATTATTTTGGAGTAAAATGTTACTTAAGATATTACTCCATCCATTTCAGTTTATATGTCGTTGTAGAAAAAAATTTTCGTTTCAAAATAAGTGTCATTTTATAATTTTAATACAGAATTTATTAATTATTTTATTTTTCCATTGGTTGAAATGTGGTTAAGTGTATAGATAATTGTGTTTTTATCTAGAAAATATGCAAAATTAAATTTTTTTTAATATGTGTGCACAAACCCAAAACGACAAATAAAGTCAAACGGAGTTAGTAATACTTACTTTCTTGTCGCTAACTCAATGAATTATTTTAACAGTTTGAAACTAGAGCATAGAGTTAGCTTAGTAATGCACATCTCACCAACGAATTAAACCCAACCTAATGGATATAGTGGAAGTCAAGCTAAGCCAATTGCTCATAATCAGAACGTCGGTTTATTTTCTAGTCCATCCAAACAAAATAAAATTCACTTAAGAAACACTTAACAAATCATTTGATTAACCCGAACGTAACGGGTCATAGTAGGTATGAAAATATATTAAAAAGTTACATGCTTATTTATACCGCACGGCACACCATAACATAGTTCTTGTTGGAAGTGTTGGATGTTTTTGTTATACTCTCTTTAAGTATTTTTGGTGTAATGACAAGAGAGTATAGTGTAACCAATCAAAACATGATTTGATAGATTTTGAAAGAGGGAGTGAATGGTGGGTCAAGAAAAAGAGGCTTTGTAACGACAAAAGAGTGGAGAGTATAGTGTAACAAAAACTCCAAATTCATCAATTCAACCAGTTTTTTCCTTGGAAAGCGGGCTTTAATTCTTCAACCTTCTAATTCTTCACGTAATAATAATCCCTGCAAAAAATAATAATAATGAATATATACTCTCTCTACATTAAAATGTATAATGTTTTAAGAATATTCAATATTTCAGAATATAAAATAAACTAAAGTAATTGTTTTTTTTTACATCAAACAACAGTTCTATTATTCAGACTTGAGGTGGTCTGGGAAACCAGACCGGAATAAAACTACCAACAAAACAAAGATCTCTATGAAAAGTACAAGCAGTTTGGCCAAAGCATCAGCAACTCCATTGTGAGCCCTCGGGATATGACAGATCTCAAACTCCGGGAAGCAGATCAAAAGGGTTTTAATAGCTTCCAGTTCCGTTGTAAATCGCAGCCAAGCCTGCGGTTCCGACAGCATTGCGATAAGATCCTTACAAATCTGTACCAAAGCGTTGACAGGTCGAGTATTGGAGTATACATTATAGCACCCATCTAAAAGCTTCTAACTCAGAATGAAGAGTTGTCTCGCGCTTCCTCAGATTTCTCGTCCCCATTAACTCTATCTTCCCATCTTCAGTTCTCCATACCCAACCACAACCGCTATCACTACAAGAAAGGAGGCCACTTCCCGACGGACATTCTGACGGAGGGCGCGTCCGTCGGGAATTGCCGACGATATTCCGACGGACACCCGACGAAAATAGTAATTTTGATTTTGTCGGAAATTCGTCAGAAAAAAATGACGAATTTCCGACGAATTTCTTTCCGTCGGGAAATACCGATAGAAATCCGATGACATTTTGACGATTTTTGTTACCGTTGGAAAGCGTCGGTAATCTGTCAGAATTCCGTCAGTAATTCCCGACGGCGTAACAGTCCATCAGATATTCCGTCAGTAATTTCCGACGGAGTCTGAGTTCGTCAGGAATCCGTCGGAAATTTCTGACGGAATCGGGTATTCGTCAGGAATTCGTCAGAAATATCGTGATTGTTTTTACCGTTGTAAGTAGTAGTTAATCGATCAGATATGCGTCAGAAATTTCCGACGGATTCCCGACGGTTTTCAGTAATATCCGTCGGAATTTCGTCGGAAATCCGTCAGAGTGTCGGCAGTTTCCTCCTATAAATTCATGCTCTCCTCATTTCCCCTCATTCACTCTTCACTTCTCTCTTACTTCTCTCTTTGGAAACAATATTTTTGAAAAAAAAATTATGTCTTCATATAATATTCGTGCGTGGATAGATAATTATCATATGGATCCACACACCAATTTACTTACGGAAGAATACGCGAGAGGCATTGGGGAATTCATGACGGTAGTTCAACGCCAACCAGAAGAAAATACCGGTATGTTAAGATGTCCCTGCTCTTCATGTAAAAATAGTAGGGTTTTAAAGGAATGGGATGTTTGGAAACATTTATATAAGAAAGGGTTTGACCGGACTTACAAGGTTTGGTATCTTCATGGAGAAACTAGTTATGAATATGGTAGTACTAGCGAACCTCAGATTGTGGATAGGTTAGAAGAACTCGGAAATAGGTTTGAAGAACGAAGAGAAGATGTAGATTATGGTTATGGTATGGAGCAGATGGTTAACGATCACTACAGAGGGGAAGAAGAACCCAATGCCGAAGCTATGCGATTTTTTGAAAGGTTGGATGCAGGAAAACAACCTTTGTACACACGATGTAGAGATGGTCATTCAGCTTTATCATCTGCAACTAGATTGATGGGTATTAAGACAGATTATAATTTAGCCGAAGAATGTGTGGATGCGATTGCTGATTTTGTTAAAGGTGTTCTACCTGAGGGAAATCTTGCACTGGGACCATATTATGAGGTGCAGAAACTTGTTGCGGGTCTAGGTTTGCCGTATCAGATGATAGACGTATGCAGAGACAACTGCATGATATACTGGAGAATGGATGAGAAACGGGATAAATGCAAATTTTGCGGGAAAGCTCGTTATCAGGATACGAGTGGAAGAGTTCCGGTGCCTTACAAAAAGATGTGGTATTTGCCTTTGACGGAAAGATTGAAGAGGCTTTATCAGTCTGAACGCACAGCCCAACCAATGAGATGGCATGCAGAGCACTCCAGAGATGGTCAGATAAGACATCCTTCGGATGCAAAAGCTTGGAAACATTTTCAATCAACATATCCGGAATTTGCGCATGAGAACATAAATGTCTATCTTGCATTATGTACTGATGGTTTTAACCCATTTGGAAAGAGCGGGAGACAATATTCTTTGTGGCCAGTAATTATGACACCATACAACTTACCGCCTAATTTGGTCATGCGACGAGAGTTTTTGTTTCTCTCAATTCTCGTCCCCGGACCAGAACATCCCAGAAGATCACTTGATGTATTTCTTCAGCCACTGGTATATGAGTTGCAACAACTATGGACGCATGGTGTTGAGACATACGATGTTTCATGCAAACAAAACTTTCAAATGCGAGCAGTACTTATGTGGACGATAAGTGATTTTCCAGCATACGGTATGTTATCTGGATGGACAACGCATGGGAAGTTATCATGTCCATACTGCCAAGATAGAACAGATGCTTTCCAACTAAAACACGGAAGGAAAACGGGTTGGTTTGACTGTCACAGAAGATTTCTACCACCCGATCATCCATATCGTAGGAGTAGAAGTTTGTTTACGAAGAACAAGAGGGTGTTTGATGGTCCACCACCAGAAATTAGTGGAGAAGATTTGTGGAAACAATTAAGAGATTTTGGTGCAGAAAGGACCCCTGATGTTGGTCGACATGAAGGTCGTCCAGTTGATGCTGTTGGAGAACTACACAACTGGCACAAAAAGAGTATTTTCTGGGATCTCCCTTACTGGAAGGATCATCTGTTGCGGCATAATTTAGATGTCATGCATATTGAGAAGAACTTTTTTGATAACTTGATGAACACGATCCTTAATGTCCAAGGTAAAACGAAGGATAATTTGAAGTCAAGACTTGATTTGGTCGATATTTGTGATCGTTCTGAACTTCATGTGGATGAGAATGGTAAGGCTCCCGTTCCCATATATCGGTTGGATGCAGCTGCAAAGGAGGAGTTCTTTGATTGGATTACGGAGAGGGTGGCATTTCCAGACGGGTATGCATCAAATTTGGCCAACTGCATCGATAAAAGTGAAGGAAAGTTTATTGGCTTGAAGAGTCATGATTGTCATGTAATGATGCAGCGCCTCCTTCCGTTTGCATTTTCCGCGCTATTGCCTCGAAATGTTCACGAAGCAATTGCACGAATAAGTTATTTCTTTCGTGATTTATGCACGAGAACAGTCACAGAAGAGAGAATTCACAATTTGAAGGAGAAAATACTTGTGATTCTGTGCAACCTCGAGAAGATATTTCCTGCATCGTTTTTTGATGTAATGGAACATCTTACTATTCATCTGGCAAGGGAATTGGAACTTGGTGGCCCGGTGAACTACAGATGGATGTATCTTTATGAGCGTTACATGTATCATCTAAAGAAGAAAGTCAAAAATTTGAGCAAGGTGGAAGGATCTATAGTCGCACAGATGATAAATGAAGAAACTTCAAACTTTGCGGAAAACTACTTTCCATCAGAAGTGCAGACAAAAAACAAAAGACCTGCTCGGCATGATGACAGAGGGGAAAGGGCAACATATCATGTTTATGTCCCAAACATCTTTACTGATATTGGAAGACTAAGTGGGAAATTAAAGAATCGAAGACTTACGGAGAGAGAGGAGATGGCTGAGACCAGAACTTCAAGCGTTGGAGACCCATAACGCTACAGTCATTGCTCAGATGACACAACAATCCGCTCAAATGGAGCAACAGTCGGCTGAGATGGCGGCATATCGAGAGGAGATGGCTGAGACCAGGAGGTACAACCAGGAACTTATGAAGAGGATGGAAGACATGTTTTCTACAAGGTTTTAGTCTTTTTTTTTAATTATGAACTTCTCGAATGTTTTTAAATTTTGTAAAACTTTAAAATTTCTCAAATATATTTTTCTTTACGTTTCCTATATTTTTAAATTACAATGTTTTTAAATAATTCAATTAAATAAAAATTTAAACTAAAATATTAAATAAATAATTTTTTTTCAAATTTATAAAATTCCTGACGGAAGGGGTCCGTCGGAAATTCCCGACGGCATACGTCCGTCGGAAATTCCCGACGGAAGGTGGCGGTCAGAAATTTCCGACGGACTTATTCCATCGGGAATTTCCGACGGAATAAGTCCGTCGGAAATTTCTGACTGCCACCTTCCGTCGGGAATTTCCGACGATATTCCGACGGACTGTTCTGATGGAACCACTTTGTCGGAAGAGCGTCGGGAATGTTTGCCGTCGGAAATTCTCGGACTTCTGTCAGAATTTTCTGACGAATTCCCGACGACAATTGAATTTCCGACGAAATCAAACCGACGGCCAGTGTCGTCGGAAATTCGTCGGGAATGGCACTTCCCGACGAATTTCCGACGAAAACGGCCGTCGGTATTGCGGCAGCATCTTGTAGTGTATACTGATCAGTGTCGGTGCAAGAACCATCCACTAAGCAAATATTCTCAAGACATATGGTTTGAGGCTCAACAGTACAAGGCACTTGCGAGATCTGACCCGTCTTATCATTAGCATTAAACCAAGCGAGACATTCACTTTCAGCAAATCGTACCAACTCCATAGCATCTTTGTCAATCCCCCTAAAAAGTTTGTCATTCCTGACCTTCCATATATACCAAATTATCCATGGATATGGATCACAATGTGACGCAGATGCACAAAACTCCTCTTTTCGCGAGAAAAGATAATCCATATTAACATAGATACTAAAGTAATTATTTTTAAAAGTGTGTGATTGATTATATTTTATAATTTTGATAATTACACTATTTTTAGTTTGCATTTCAATGATATTAAAAACAGTATATATTTTATTTTGTTTGTTTTAGCTAAAATATCATATATTTTGAAATACACTGAGCTTTTTTACAATAGTGAGCCTTTACCAGAAAAAAAACCTTTGTCAACGTTTAGGAATTTCCAGTTCTACAAATTAGGACAGTTGTCTTAAGAAAGTGAATGAAATTAAATTCATTTATATATATGTACATAATTTTCTCGACCTAAAAATGTGATGGAAAATAGGTGAAAAGTGAGTGACCTTTTGGGTCATCAAAAAAGATCATTCCCATCATTTTGTCCCCTATGATGTGGAACCTGCGCACCCATGCGTTACATAATAATTATTACTCCCTGATTTGACTCTCGAGATTTTTCATCTTTTATAGATTACTATTTGATTTACACTAGCTTCTCGTAAGATATAGCCAAACATCAATAAATGCATACACACGCCTGGGTAGTGCTCCGCACTATCAAAACTGGAAAGGAATACAACGAACAAGATACCAAATGGTGTTTTTATAACTCGTTTTTTCCAGCAAAAATGAGATTTACCACAACAGGCTTATTTACTGTGTAAGTTATTTTCTTTCTTCATATAAGTAGATTTTTGAGATTTGTTTTGAGAAATTTATATAAGTAGATTGAGTAAATGGATTTACAGGTTTAGGTACGAGTGATATGAGATTGAAGATAACACGAGTAAATTTCTCTACCAAATACTCTGTATATACGCACTTTAGATAGTTGAAAACATGTCAACAAACATTCTTATTACTAACTCATTACAAAATATGATATACTGTTATTATTTCCAAGTCCTAACAATGTATAAACTGAACACTAGCATAAAACTAGGACTACAAGTTACACGATTATCAGCTGTTTGGTGCTGCGATTTTGGATTCAAATTGAAATGTTTTGATTATTGGATAAAATTGGTATCGGTTCGGAATCGACATGATTTTTTTTAACATGTGTTCTAAGGATTTAAATACTTAGAATTGCCACAAAATGTTTGCATAGAGGATTAATGTTTCTGAACAATCTGATCAGAGGTTCATTTTAAGCAAACTAACGTCTAAAAAGCATGTTAGCATTTCCACCTTTTGAGAATTAGTATTAAATAGTTAGTAGAAGTCATTGTTCTTATAGAGTAATAGCATAGATCAAACTTACTGTTTGTCTGTTTGAGAGCAATTACATTAGAGATGGGTCCTAACCTATGTATAACTAGCACATTGACTATCGTGTTAATTATAATCTTACTTTTCAACATGAAATTATTTAGAGTTAACTTTCTTGGAAAATATTAGTATAATAATGAATCTAAACAATTTTATATGAAAAGAAAACAACCATTTGTTTGATGAGTTGCTATGCAATCACGTGTCTCACACCATATTCTTTTACATTCTATTTCCAAAAAATGGTTTACCAAATTTTTTTTATAGTTGCTTTACTGCTATTAATCAATCTAATTTGTTGTCTTCTTTAAAATACTATTTTTTTTTACTCTTACAGTCACTTTTCCACTTTTAAATTACTATCCAAGCCACATTACGCTTGACACATACATTTTTATGATAAAAAAACTCACATGCCCTTAGCTATGACTAAATCGTGCAGACTATCAAATTATCTTGAAATTTTTACTCTTTGAGACATATTATGAATTTCAATTTACACATAGAGACACTTGTTGCTGGAGACACACTTCTTCCTTGTGCAATGTCTTATACACCCTCAAATATGGCTCAACTACTTCTAACTATAAGTCCTTTAACCAAACTATCACTTTTTCAAATCGAAGCATTTCAAAACCATTAAAATAAATAAATAAATAAATCAGTTTTTTATTTGTTTCAAAAAGTTTCTTATAATCTCTCTCTCCAATTTTACTTTCGAAAATCAGATATATTTCATCTACTTTCCTAAATTTTACGTCTCTAATCAACTTTCTCCATTTTATGTAATCGTTTCTCCACCTTTTCGTTCAACTTTCTCTATTTTCCTATGTTCTTCCTCGCCCCTTTTCATTTATGTATTAAATCATGACAAAAGAGATAACGACAAATGGATTTCAAGCTCAACATTGGCGTCGATGAAATCAATGAAGCTATGGTGGTTCGAGCGCGTCATAATCATCCACCACGAGATCTGCCTCCACGCCTTGCTCGCGAAGTCTTGTCCATCATTTAGGTGAACTTATGGTGGTTTGACCTCGATATCGCCATGGATGAAAGCTTGATCGGATCTGCAATAAAAATCATTAATTTGCACATTTGATCCTTATATTTATGTAAGTATTTGTTTTTATCCTCAAAAATTTAAATGTGAAGATTTGTATTCTAATTAGTCCCATAATTTTCAAAGTATACATATATTACCGCTATGTTTTATGCAATTATGTTCTTTATGATTATAATATTCATATGAATACTACTCCATGTCCACGCCTACTAGCTCACAAATAACCATTCATGGACATCTATTAACATGTTTTTTTTCCAAAAACTTTAATTTGTATGCAACTTATGTATCATACAAATATGTATAACTTTTTCGTTTACACGTTTATATCCATGTCCACATATCTAACGTTAACACTTTTTTCATCTATATCCATATATTTTTTGTATAGGTTATATATAAAATTACGTATAAAAAATAATAAAACAAATGACAAAAGTATATATCATTAAATATATATGTATATATATATCATTCTTTATTATTGTAAAAATGGTTGTCATATATATCATTAAAAAAATAGAAAACACAACATAGAATTTGAAAAAAAAATTGTGTCTACATCCATAAATACATGTCCAATAAAGTACTATCCACAACTTATTCGTTCAGATTTCACTATTCACAACATATCGTCCATGCTACTTTATTCACTTAATTTAATTTTAATTATTATAAAAATTAAAGTATCAAAATAAGTATATACATATGGATCTCAAAATATAAATGAAAAAAAATATAATTTATTATATATTATATATTAATTTATATATCATAGTATCAGATAATAATAAATAGAATCGGTTGGAAACAAAAAAAAACTTAAAAAGAAAATCTCTAACTCGTTGAAGCCTAAAAATAATAATTGTAAAAATGGATGTCCACATCCATATGTGCCAAATACAAGAATACTATTTATCTACAAGGTTTAGAAATAAATCTCTACCCACCCTTTCTGCTGTCCACATTTTTTCTCTCTCTATGTCCACATTTTTTTTTCTATACATGTTAATATATATATATATATATGTAAAATATATATATGAAAATAGATGTTAGAAGATATAAAATTTCATATCAAACTTATTGTGACAATTATAATTATTTTATATATCTTCAAATTTGAGATAAAAGTAAATGAAAATATAAGGTAGAATAAAATAATAATAATAGTACAATATATAATAATTAAAAAATACTAACCTTTAACTCGATAAAAATGGGAAGATGTTTATGTCTGAAACGATAATAGTAAGTTGGGTAGGGGGCATTTCTGTCTAAAATACTTCTCAAACTCTATAAAAATGTCCATCAAGCATGAAGTGTCTCCCAGCGTAAAAAAGACAGAAATGTATCTTAAAGTGTAACCAACCTCTTGAAAAAACTAATTATTAAATTCTAAAAATAAAAAAAGAAACATGTGAAACTATATGTGTTTCCTTTTTCTTTTCTCTCAATTAATTGAAGAATCCTAATCCTTTCATTTTTCTGATTGAGTACATCAACCCAATATATTCACCGTTGCGATGAAGATCAGGGGCGAAGCTACGTTGGTTACTATGGGTGCACGTGCACCCAGTATAATTTAAATATTTCACATTTTGCATTGGAAAAGTAAGAGGTAAGTGGCTAGATTGGTAGTGTTGCACCCATAATTTCCACTCAACCTGAGTTCAATGCCCTCTATACTAGCTTTTCAGTTATTTTGCACCCAGTCAAAAACAGGCCTAGCTTCGCCCCTGATGAAGATTAAGATCCATAAACCATTCTTTGTCCATAAACGAACATCAACCCCACTCTGTGACCAATTCCTCTTCTTCTCTATCCTCGAATCTTTGAGATTTTGTAGACGGGAGAGGACGAGCAGGTTCGATCTCTGGTGCGGAGAGGATGACGGAACAACAAGCAGATTAGAGCTCCGGTGTGGAGAGGACGACGGGACGACGAGCAGATCCGAGCTCCATTGTGGAGAGGACGATGGGGCGACGAGCCTGTCCAAGCTCCAGTGTGGAGGAGAAATCGGATGTGCTTTGCCACTTGTTAGGTGAATGAGGAAATAGATCGGTCTCGAGACTGGGATGGCTTAACGACGAAGGCCTTTACAATGGTGATTGTGGCCTTAAGGTAGTAAAGCTGATTATGTTATTTTGATCTTGTTTAGATACAAACCAATTTAGTATCTTTCTATTTTAGATCACTCATCTATGATTTTTTATTGGTTTTAGATACTTGAATGAACACTATGTTTCCAAGAGAATTTTATGTTCATTTTCTTTAAGGCTTTAGGAGATCTTAAAGTTGATGTCTGGCTCTCCACTGATGACTTCATTGAATTTGCTATGTATGTGATTATTGGCTAGTACTTGGGAGGCTGGTAGTAAAGTTAAGGTCTTGATGAGATTTATGGGTTTAAGGAAAGTATAATGTTTTTCATGTAGAAAACCATTTAATTATAATATTATCTGATTACAATCACAATTTTATACAACCATTATGTTTAAACTCTATCTTTTCAGGGCATTGTGGATGAGTTTGGTTTTCATGTAGAATCAAACCTGAGATCAACTAAGTTCCAACCAACTTGGGTGTTTGCAAATGCAATGTTCGGTTTGGTTTTGTCTTTTGGATTTTTGTTTACCGCATTTTAAAGTCGTAAAGCAAGGTCTTGGAGATTTGGTGTTGGTAAGGAACTTTATTGTACATCAAAACTGTGAAACTGGCTAAGTATCACTCATTTATCATAGCCTTAGTTCTCGTGATGGTGGCAGTGTGATTTGTTCATTTATGCACCCAATCACCAATTGTTTTATTCAACATTTCATGTTCATTCCCTTATGGAGGTACAAGATGGCCTTTCAACACCCATCCACACATCATCGTTTCATACACCATTAGTTTACATAGACATCATCCATACATCACACATCCATACATCGCTTGTCTACACACCACTAATCTACGCATCATGCATCACTCGTCCACTTGTCTCTTGTTCACGCATCACCCGCCCACACAACTAACGTCCACGCATCACCTATCCATGAATCACCTGAATCTAAATTGGACCGTATTCACAAGTACGACTACTCCAAACAAATTATTTTGATGTTAAAACTTAAATCAATCAAATTTTGACCAACACTTTGCTCTCAAAGAAGCTTTTATCCACAGAGACTATTTTGTTTGTATGTGTTATTCCCCCCCACCGAGAACACAAGCATTAAACTCAACGTTTGTGTTTATCTCACCAACTAATAAAAATTTAATCTCAGCCTTATAATTAAAAAAAGACCTTGGAAATCTAACGGTTAAGATAAAACATTATATTTTATATACCTAAAAATTAAATGAAAGAAATGCAAACAAAGTTGAAACAATAATGACAAAATTGTTCATAATCTATCAATAGCCCACAAAAAAGTGTTTCAAATGTAAGAATTGCCTTTGAGTATAATAAAAAAGTAAAAAAATGGCTCAAAGTGTAATAAACTCAAATACTAATCATCTAATCAAAGTGGATAATAGTAAAGTTTAGGAAAATAAGAAAATAGTAAAGCTTAGGAAAATAAGAAAAGGAGGATAATGGTGTGACAAACTCTCGGATTATCAATATTGTTTTGTTCTGAACAGATTGTCTCCTAAACTCTCCACCTCTAATATCTTAGGGTCAGATTCATATGTATTGCATATACAATGTACACTCATTAAACATTAGTAGCAAACAAGAAGCTGGCAGGTAATAAATGAATTATATTATCACTCTTAATTTGTTGTATCATATTATTGGTGTATTAATGTAGAAACCCTAGTCCCAGTATCCATCATTATTTGTTTTTTCTGTAACTAGATGTTATTCAGCAGCTTTTGTCGCACATGTGTGATGTGTCCTCGGTAACAATGTGATAAAGCGTTTATTATTATCTTTATACAAATATTGATTTCCATTGTTATTTTTATTAATTTTAACTTTACATGCTTATTGTTCCTTCTTGCATTTCCTAAATTTACATGTATATATCGAAGTAGCCCGATAACTGTTCAGTAAGGTCCTAAGGGCAACATTATTCGTGGTCCCGAGTTAATTCCCTTATCTTTCTTTTCGGGAGAGAATCTCTTATATTTTTTTGGTCAGGAAAGAGTAAGGGTCATCCCTTAATTAAGGGATTTTCCCTTCTCTTTCTTCCTCGGTCCCCGCATTTCGTGGTCCCCCTCCCCTGTAAGGGATGCCTTAAGGGACACCAATATTGTTGTTCTAAGACCATGTTTATTTTCAATATCTTAAGGTGAAATTCTTAATTAATTTTTTTTTATTTTTTTTGCTAAGAAACGATTCTTAGATTTTTTTATATAATAAATGATTTTTAGATTTTTTTAGTTAAACGTTTTGAAATGTCTCTTATAAAAGTTAAAAATTCATACTAAGAGACCTCTTATAAACATGCTTTAAGAAACTGTCTTTGGACAATATATTTCCCACTTTTTATCGTTTTCTTTGTAGGCACATTATTATTCAAGTACGTAGCTTAATGACAACGATTTGGCCTTAAATGATTATTAAAAAACCCATTTAGATACAAGAAAGTCCACAATGCGAACTCTTTCAACTAGAAAAAAACAAAAAGTTAAACCAGCGAGATGGTCGTCAAACAACAAAAAAATAAAATTTAGAATAGTTGATCCATAAACGAGTCTTTAGGTTTATTAGCTGCGCCACCATGTACTTCATATGATGTTTCATCGTTCATAACATCATACATATACTTGTACCGATGTTATCATTGATAGTTCTTCGATTGCATCAAATAACCAATGACATGAACACATAACTTTAAACCATACACCAAAAAAAATTACAGTTGGTGGGATAGTTATATTATACTTTGGGTACTGAAACGAGCCCTAAGGAACACAAAGATCCTTAATGGGCTTAGTATGCCCAAACGTAAGTCCACTGGTATGGCCCATGTAACATTGAACATTTTACTCCAATCAGGGAGAGAAACAAAATTGAAGAAGAAGAGCAGAGTGTAAATTTTATTGAATGGAATTACAGAGGAAAGTAGCAGAAGCAATCCACGTCTTGAATCACGATCCTCAATCTTCCAATAGAGTTGCAGCTAATCAATGGCTTGTTCACTTTCAGCAAACTCCGGAAGCTTGGGACGTCTCTACTTCTCTCCTCACTACTTCTCCGATTGTTTCTCTCTTCGACCTCCAATTCTTAGCCGCTCAGATTCTCCGTCGAAAGGTTTCACCTTTTCATCTCTCTGTAGAGATTCTCATAAACCCTTTTCACCATCTTTTGTGTTGGTTTCAGATTCAGAACGAAGCATCGAATCTTCAGTCTACAGCTAAAGATGCTCTTCGCAATGCCCTTCTTATTGCTGCAAAGAGATACAGCTCCGGTGTTCCTCAGCTCTTGACGCAGATATGTCTAGCTCTCTCGGCGCTTCTTCTCCACGCGGATCTTTACTCGAAGCCCTTTGATAAGCTATTGTTTGCACTCCAGAATCTTCAGGATCATGATGATGGTAATGTCGTCTTGCTTGAGCTTCTCACTGTCCTTCCTGAAGAGACATCTGATACTCGCCATGTTTCTCATCAGTCTAGTCTTCGACATGAGGTCGTTTCAAAGTTTTTGTTTTTTTTTCCTATTTTTTACTTGTTCTTGTACTTACCTTGCTCTTTTTCTTTGTAATAGTTGCTCTCGCATACTTCCATGGTTCTTGATTTCTTACTCCAGCAGTCTGAGAAGCAATTCTCCTCCCCTCTTTACCCACTTGACAACAACCGGAAAATACTTCGTTGCTTACTGAGTTGGGTATGTTGCTTTGTGTTTCATGTGTATTTGTGTCCGCACTTCACGTTGATGTTTTTCCACATTCTCATTAGGTACGTGCTGGATGCTTCTCTGAGATTCCACAGGGCGCAGTGCCATCGCATCCCCTTCTTAACTATGTGTTTAACGCTCTCCAGGTTAGTTTCCTTATTGGTGTAGTTTTATTTACTTACTGTCACTTTTCTACAGAGCGCCTTTCTCTTTCTTTCTTGGGTTTTGATTTGTCTATGTTCCACAGGGTAGTACTTTTGATCTCGCCATTGAGGTGCTTGTTGAACTTGTGACTCGGCATGAGGTATGCTTGAACTACATTTTGTCAGCATCTTTTTATTTTTGTCTTCGGGTCTGATTTGTTCATTATTCATGGCAATGTTGTTGCATGGGGTTTAATATTAACATATTGTCTTATATATATAGTTCAATAGCAAAAATGTATCTGCTTTTGGATTTTAATAGCTTTGACTTGTTTACTTCTTGCAGGATCTTCCTCAGGTTTTATTGTATAAAGTACAGTTGCTTAGAGATACACTTCTAAAACCAGCTCTTGTAAATGCTGATTTTAAAGTTGTCTCTGGCTTGGCATGCTTGATGTCTGAGATCGGACAGGCTGTGAGTACTAATTTCATTTTATCGTCTCATGAGTATGCATTCAATGCTGGGACGTTGTTGCTCTTCACTTAACTTATTTTTTTCTTTTCCTGAGACTCATGTCGGTTTTGTTGTAGGCACCATGCTTGATTGTTGAAGCAAGTACTGAAGCGCTTATTCTGACTGATGCCCTTTTGAGGTGAACATAAGGCCTTCATTGTTTGCGTTTGCTTTGGCGTCTAGTCTGTACTTCAGCATTTTAGCAACGAATTTGTTGTTAGTTGCAAACTCCAAACGAAAATAGGAGCTTCCTTATCGCTTTACGTTTACATTTTGTAAAAATATGTTATGGAAAACTGAAACGTATACAGGCCTTAATTGTATGAAAATCTGGATATTCACAATGTTGGTGCAGTTTTAAGCTGATTTGCTCAGTTTCTTCACGAAACATGGCTAGTTCTTTTGGTTGCCATTATCCTACATTTTATTCTTTTTAACTGTTCATCAACTACTTACACAGCTGTGCGTCATTTCAAAGTGAAGACTGGGAGATTGCGGACTCGACTGTACAATTTTGGTATAGTTTTTTATTTTCGTATTATGCTCCTTTGTAACCATGTAGACTCTTTTCGTTTCATCATTTTGTCAAAGAGATTTCTGCTAGCATTTGAGCTCAGACTTGTGTCTATTTTTTTTCCTTATCTTAGGTCAACTTTTGCAACATATATTCTTAACCTAGGTGGGAACAAACAGAATGAAAAAAACCGCGTGAAAGATATATTTCTACCAGTTTTCTCAGCTTTAGTTGGTGCTCTCGTGCTGCGCGCTCAGGTTACATCCTGGAAACTTTCTTAAGTTAGTGTCTCTTTCTGTTTTCTAACTATAGAAGCTATCATATCAATTGCAGCACTAGCAACTCCTTGGAAAAAACAGTTTCAGTGTATTTTTATGTTAAGCTGGAAACATTTCCTTCATATTTATATAGCTCTCATTGTCGAGTTGGTCAACTAATAAGGTTATGGTGAAAATTTTATTATACGTGGTTTCGATTCATATTTTAACCATCTTAGTCTTACCAGTCTTATTTACTGATAGTCTTTTTTTGTATTTCTAACATTCCTTAGCAATCTATCTTCAGGTCGATGAGTTTACCTCCAGTGATGAGAGTCCAGGGCTAGACCTGCCTGATGGCCTGTTGCATTTTAGAAATAATCTTCTTGAGCTCTTAATAGATATTTGTCAGCTACTTCATCCTACAACATTTGTGAGTAAGGTGTCCCCTCACTTCAGAATTGAAAATCATTACTTGATTTAGTATTTGCCACGCACTAGTTTGTATTAGAATCAGGCTGGATTTACCCTAGTTTTTTTTTTGAAATGTGAGGTTGAAAGCAGCCTCGGTATTTCTTCCATGTCATCGGTTCTCATGGGTTCTGTTAGTGAACCGTGCTCTGTATAAAGAGTCTTTTAGATTATGACTTTACTCTGGTGTTTTGGATTAGTTAAGTTATATGGCTGCTTGATAAGTAGTTTTTGCCCTTTCATGTTTTGTGACAATGTATTCATTTATTTCTGTTATGTTATTTTAACATTTTCTTGCCGATATACCTGTAGTTATTTTTTGGTGGCCTGCCTTCTTCAAATATTTCGATGCCCTTGAGGGAGATTGAGGCGAAGTTGTTTGCTCTTAATGCGGTGAGCAAACATCACCTTTTTTCTTCCAATCAAGCTGCTTCGTTTTATGTTTCTTGTTTTAAAACACCCCCCAAGAGACGTATGATCACGTTGTCTGGGTTCTTTACTGCTAATTGTTTGGTCTCTATTACTTATCCATCCATCGTCATTCGTCACTTTCTGTTTTGAGAGTGGGGGTGATATCTTTAAGCTTGGCAGTTTACTGGAGTTGCAGTTTCTATTGTTTTTTCCTTGTATTTACTAAGGATTCTGCCGTGTCAGGTTTCTGAAATTATCTTGCAAGAGGGAGAGGCTTTTGATTTTTCATTGATCATGCAATTGGTTTCTGCATTCTCTGTCAGGCCATCCAGTGAGCTCAAGGGGTTTATGTTTGTTGTATGTCAGTTCATACTCTTGCTTTGTCTTCTGGCTTACCAACGTTTTTCTTGTACTGTTAATGAAATTAACATTTAACTATAATCTACTTATAGGTATACAGATCGCTGGCAGATGTTGTTGGCTCCTTTTCAAGATGGATCTCTGTTTTTCCAAGTAATGGTAGACCCTTGCTGTAAGTCTACTTCTCCAGAGACCGTTCAGCATACTACAGTTACAATTCCAGTTTTTGTATTCATTTCCATTCTGATTGGTATTTTCCAGTATCCTGTAAGGAGATGTGTATTTCATATCTCATAACATCAATTGGTCTGATTATCTTAATGGTGTTTGGTTTTTGTGCTTTCAGATTATTTATTGCAGGAGGAATTTCTGAACCCATTTGTTCACATGCTTGTGCCGCTGCTCTTCGTAAAATTTGTGAAGATGCTCCAGCTGTAATACAGGAAACATCAAATTTAGAAATTTTGATGCGGATAGGAGAGGTTTCAGCTTCATGTACCCCTTTCGTTAACTGTTAAGACAAGCATCAAGTTACACTGACACATATATATTGTCTTCTGAATCATTTTACTTTTACCTTCAGTGTTTGGATCAGTGGAATTTGGCGTTGGAAGATGAAGAAGAAGTCATTAGCGCTATCACTGTGATTCTTGGCTCTGTTGCTAACAAAGAGCTACAAAATAAATTATTAACTCAATTGCTTTCGTCCAGTTATGGAGTTCTCTCAAAACTTGTAAGTGTTTATATTGTTCAGTTAGAAAGAATTCCTGATCATTTTTGTTTCTGCACAAGTAACTGTTTGTGCATGCTCTGCATTGATGGAAAAAGAATCAGTTAAGGGTCCACATATGACGCACCTCTAAGATAGCATTTGGACTAATACGTCTTATGGGTTATAGGTAGATGATGACGTTGAGGCTCCTAGTAGACAGAGTCCAGCCACGTACACACAAATGTTGAGCTCTGTTACTAGAGGTCTATACAGGTCTGCTTTTGTGACTGCTGTAGTTACTATCTTTCTTAAAATGCTTTGTAATCGAGGAGCCAGCGTGGGAGCTTCAGTTCGTCTATAAAACACTGCCGTATTTTACTTTGCATATATTCGTTCTGATAACTACATTAACTAGTTTTGATAACTGCAAACCATAATCATTAGTAGCTAGCACTCTCTGGAAGCTTTCTTATTAGGGTGCAAATCTTGATAAGAATATACGATTGATGAATTTTTTCTCCACTTGTTCAATGGTTTAGGATTGGAACTGTATTCAGCCACCTTGCGACGTCTCTGTCATCTGTCCCTGTGGCGGATGGTCCAATCCTTTCTTTGTTGACTGTTTTCTGGCCCATTTTGGAGAAGCTATTCAGGTCTGAACACATGGAGTGGAAGTTTAGCTGCCGCAGCGTGCCGTACTCTTTCAGTGGCAGTTCAGTCGTCAGGTTTCAGACTTATTTTAATCTTTTTTTTTCTATTATACTACACTCATCCTGTTATGCAATATGCATTTAGATCATGCAACACTTCTCTATTCCAAAGCATCCTGTACACTAGTAAATAATTGCTTGAAAATCTACCAATTATATCTTACTCTTACGAGTCTGGCTATGCAAATGATTTTGGACTATTATGGGTTGTAGTTTTCATTGACACCTTAAATTTGCATTATGTTCAGGTGAGCACTTTATGCTGTTACTACCCAGTGTACTGGAGTGTCTATGGAGAAATTTTCTGTCATTTCAAAGCCAAGAATGTTACATAAGAACAGGTGAGATTCGTGATTGAGGTACATGCTCCTCTTTTGCATAAATTCTCTTGGGATGCTAGCATTTTGATTCATTAGCCATGATTTTTGTTGGCTAGCTTAAATAAATTATGAACCATCTCTCTGACGATTTGCCTTTCCACACACTTGTTATCACAGCTTGTGTAATCGCTGACGAATTTTGTGAAAAGGAGGTATACGGGTCCTTGTTTATCACCACGTTTGAGAGATTTACCCAAGCATCATCACTGATGGGAATAAATTCTTCATATATATGCGACCAAGAACCCGATTTGGTGGAAGCATATGTGAATTTTGCATCAGCATTAATCCGCGGTTGTCATAAGGTGGTGCAATCATTCCTTCCCTCGTTGAAGTCTAATTTCTTATTATCTTTCAAATCAAATAGGGGTCGTTTGGTGAAGGTTTGGTACCATTTCTTTTTGATGAAACAGGAACTGTTGGGTACTTGTGGAACACTTCTTGAAATTTCTTTCCAAAAAGCGGCTATTTGTTTTACAGCTATGCATCGAGGCGCTGCTTTAGCTGCGATGTCGTACCTGTCAGGTACGTGTGCAATGGTTTACTATATAAAACATGGCATCAACTTTTAGTATACAATACTCTTTGGTCGGTCATAAGAATAATTCATAATGTTATGTTTTTGACATATATACAGGTTTCTTAGAGGTTTCGCTTTGTTCGATGATTGAAACCGTGAATTGCAAATCAGAAGGATCATTCAGTGTGGTCACTGTCCAGGTTGTATCTCACTGTGGAGAGGGACTTTTGTCTAACCTCGTCTACGCTCTACTTGGAGTTGCAGCTATGTCAAGGGTAAAGAATTGTAGTAAAAATCTCTCAGTGATGGATTTGGTGGTCTATGATTCACCTTTTGAGTTTGTTTTAGGTCCATAAGTGCTCGACAATACTTCAACAGTTAGCTGCCATCTGCAGTTTATGTGAGAGAGCTTCATGGAAAGGAATGTTGTGTTGGAAATCTCTCCAAGGATGGCTAAACTCTGCGGTTTCTTTCTTTCTCTCGTGATCACATTCAAACCGAACTCCTCTTCTGTCTTGTTCGTTCTAATGGATCTGCTGTTTGTTTTTTTGTTTTCAGGTGTGGGCACTCCCGAGCGAGTACTTAAAGCAAGGAGAAGCAGAAAACATAGTGAGGGCATGGTCAGAAGCTCTGGGAGGCGCAGGGATCGATTACCTTGAGAACAAAGGCTGCAACTTTGGAAGTACTAACAGTTTAGGAGGGAGGCATATGCAAGGGAAACACGGTCGAGCATTGAAAAGATTGGTGAGAGATTTTGCGGATTCTCACCGAAACGATCCAAATCTAAACATTATATAAATATATACATTGTTGCCTTAATGATGAGGGCAATGCATCTTCTTCTTTTTTCTATGAATGCTCTATTTCTGATGTACAGTTGGGGGGAAAGAACCTCCTGAAGAATAATACTACTTTTGAGATTGAATCTTGATGAGAAGAATAATATACATCCATTGTTAACATTGTAACTCTCTCATATATCTATTTCAAAACTACTTTGCCTCACAAGTAGGCTGTAGAGTAGCATGTAGAAGCATCAGCTCCAGTTTTGTAAAGCCGCCAAGTCTATATTTCAACTACTTGATCATGGTAGTAAAGATAAACACTAATTGGAGGGTGGTTTCTCTTGGTATTTCGAGTTTCGTTGAAACCGAGTTTATGTGATGAGACTAATCATCCATCATCTCTTTGATAAAACGCTTACCACGGTTAGAACTTTGTGAGGTGTAAGCAACAAGGTGACCGACCATATGATCTGCTTCCACACAAAAGGCGTCTGAGATTCATATCTGCAGGAAAGAGTGTCAGAGAAGAGCTTGTTTTGTCTTTGCAGTGGTCCTAACTAAGTATGTGGCAAGTTGAGAACAAGCCATATGCTGTGCAAATGTGACCACATGAGGAGAAGCCCACATGTGGAAGCCCAAGTGAGAAGAAAAATATCAGTGAATCATGCAAAAACGTGAAGAGGGAAGAGACTGAGCAATCACAACCATACAAATGAGTGACAAAGCTATCCAGAATCTCATCTTCTTTGCCTCCAACTCAGCAACTATCTTTCCTATATTACTTATCTTTGTGTCAACATTGCTTTCTGTCCTCATTTTTTCTGCTGCTACATTATTATACACAGCTTCTCTCTCTGGTAGCCATGGCTTCGGCTACTTTCTCTGTGGCCAAACCATCTCTTCAGGTTTCGTTTCATTGTCTTACTGTCCTTCAATAGTTACATTATCATGATCTAATACTCTTATATGTTTTTTACATTTCAGGGTTTCTCTGACTTCTCAGGACTTCGAAACTCCTCTGCTCTTCCCTTCGCCAAGAAGTCTTCTTCTGATGAGTTTGTTTCCTTTGTCAGTTTCCAGACTTCTGCTGTGAGTTCCTTTCCTCTCAGTTGTTTCTGTGTTATATATCTTATGGCACAACCTGTTAAACTCAAGAGCTGTCTCTTGTGTCTAAACCAAGTACATGTTGTTTTATTTCTGTGTTGTTAGATGGGAAGCAATGGTGGATACAGGAAAGGAGTGACCGAGGCCAAGCTAAAGGTAGCCATCAATGGATTCGGTAGGATTGGTAGGAACTTCTTGAGATGTTGGCATGGTCGTAAGGACTCTCCTCTTGATGTCATTGCCATTAACGACACTGGTGGTGTCAAACAAGCAACACATCTCCTCAAATACGACTCAACTCTTGGAATCTTCGATGCTGATGTCAAGCCTTCAGGAGACTCTGCTCTCTCTGTTGATGGAAAGATCATCAAGATTGTATCTGACCGTAACCCATCCAACCTCCCCTGGGGGTAAGTTAAACAATAAATAACACTTCAGATTGTTTCATACTTTCAAATGATCAACCCCGTTTTGGAATATCTGGTGATGATTGTTTAGGGAACTAGGCATTGACTTGGTCATTGAAGGAACCGGAGTGTTTGTAGATAGAGAAGGTGCTGGAAAGCACATTCAAGCTGGAGCCAAGAAGGTTCTAATCACTGCACCTGGTAAAGGTGATATCCCAACCTATGTGGTTGGTGTCAATGCTGAACTTTACAGCCATGAAGACACAATCATCAGCAATGCTTCTTGTACTACTAACTGTCTTGCACCATTTGTCAAGGTTCTTGACCAGAAATTCGGTAAGCATCTCATACAATTGATTTATACCTGGTTACTATAGTAAAGGAGTTCTTGAATGTTTTGTTGTGATGTGTTAAACATGGTAGGGATCATAAAGGGTACAATGACAACCACTCATTCCTACACTGGTGACCAGAGGCTTCTAGATGCTAGCCACCGTGATCTAAGGAGAGCAAGAGCAGCGGCTTTAAACATTGTTCCAACATCTACAGGAGCAGCTAAAGCCGTGGCCCTAGTGCTCCCTAACCTGAAAGGAAAACTCAATGGAATCGCGTTGCGTGTGCCAACTCCCAATGTCTCAGTGGTTGACTTAGTTGTGCAGGTCTCAAAGAAGACATTTGCTGAGGAAGTTAACGCTGCTTTCAGGGATGCAGCTGAGAAAGAGCTTAAAGGTATACTTGATGTCTGCGATGAGCCTCTTGTCTCAGTTGACTTCAGGTGCTCTGATGTGTCTTCCACCATTGATTCTTCTCTTACAATGGTTATGGGAGATGATATGGTTAAAGTGATTGCTTGGTATGATAATGAATGGGGTTACTCTCAGAGAGTTGTTGATTTGGCTGACATTGTTGCCAATAACTGGAAGTGAAGATCTCTGCTCCATTTTTTCTTATTATACTTACTGTTATATGATCGGAATGTATAATTGTAGTTCCTGAGTTATATGTATTTGTGGTAATAAACTTGATTCAAACATCTACATCCTTCTCTTTAAGTTCACATCTACATCCTTATACAGCTCAGAAGAGAAGCTCAAGAGTCAACAATGCAAGATATTATAGTTCAAAACAACTCTTGAGAATATATTTATACCACATGATGCGTCTGAAGTCTTCTTTTTGCTTCTCATGTTTCAACTGGTTTAACTGAATCCAAAAGCTAAAATAAAAACTAATTAAGTACAAAACAGTAACAAGGATCTAGTTGACACTCCTCTAGCTTTGAAGAATCATCCTGCACTGTCTCTTCCTCTGTTCTCAATTTTCTTTCTTCTTCTTTTTCTTCTTGCATTACTCTTAAAAACTCTTCAAGTGCTCTCTGCATCCACTCATACCGACACAGCTCTAATGCTTCTTTCACATTCAACTGCAACATTTTTTCCATGTAAGAAACATCAGTTTATTAAACTTGTTATTATGTTTTGGAGCTTCTCTTACCCATTTTCTCTGACGATTCTCACGTTCTGGCCAATCCTCGAGTTCTTCGGTTACCTCCAGTGCAAACATATAGCCTTTGCATGCACCAAAACATTCATCCTCCACATTACCACTATTAATACTACTTTTGCTTCTAAATTCCCAAACTCCTAAAGGAACTTCCTGAAACAAATGACCAAATAAATGACAAACAAACTTTCTTAACCTCTTTGTTTTAAACAGTTTAAGAAAAAAAGACTTACTCTAAGTAATCCTTTAACTCCAGCTTCTTCCATGGCTTCACGAGAAGCAGCTTCAAGAACTGTCTCATCATCTTCCCATCCTCCCTGAACATACACAACATAAATGAGTTTTCATAAAGACAGTAAGAGAGAGAAGATTCTGAAAAGAGAAAAAACCTTTGGGAAGACAAGATCGTGACGATTAGGAGATGAAACCATAACAACTTGAAGCTTGTTTACAAAGTCAACACTTGTGTCTTCTTCACTTTCCTCGTCTTTAATAAACCTATACGGTATGCATCTGTCCGAAAAAACACTAAAGAAATCATTGATATGATATTTGTGACGAGGATGATGGAAAAAAAAAAGAGAAGAGAAAAGACTTTTATTTACCCAGAAACGAGACGAAAGTTGTTGTCGTAACGTTGACGATCTCGTCCTGTCCGAGATGATATAACTGACATTGATATGAATCTGCAACAAAAAGATTTCAACACAAAACCAAAAAAATATATATCTGTTACGTTCTTGAAAAGCTTCTTGATTATTAGGGTTTAGTAAGAAACATGATCATCATGGGATATCATTTCATCATTATCTTCGTGAGAAACAACAACTCTCTTTTTTATTTTTCCAAAATTAACGTGTTTTTTTTTTTTTAATTTCTCTCTATTTTTAGGGAGAAGAATGAGGAGTGTATACCAAGCTACCAACGAGCATGCATTGTTGTTTGTGACCATCAACTAGGTGTCTCTATTTAAATCATTTTTTTTCCATGAAAATGAAGTTACGTAGGAAGATGAAGCAAGTGAGTGACGGATCTGATTCCATAAATGACTTTTTACGGTTCATATCAACATACTAATATTCTCCACTAAAGAGAATAGTAGACGCTACAAAAACTTATCTTGAGATGTGTTTCCAAGAAGACCATTGATACTACTTTTAATCTGTTTCGAGCTATATTCCATTTTTAGTATTCCGGACAATTAAAGTATATCTCTTACCACAAGTTGCTATAGAGTTGCGATTGTGTCGGATAATATGTGTGTTAAGGACTTTACTGTTATTCAAACCCCTACTTGCATGGTTCCATTGAAAGCATGTACCATTATTTGTATGTTACGTTTTTTTGACGAGATGTTTTTTTGCTCTTCTATTATGTTTTTAGTTTTACTAAAATGAGGGTATAGTACATGTTGATATCTCACCAGACTGCATGAGTCGCGATGTGAGAGCAATATATCTTCTCAAAAACCAAAAAAAAAAGAGATAATATGAGCATATCTTTACGAAACAGTGACTTTTGGTTATGTACCAATAGATTTATGTTACTCAAAGATAATACAAAAGAAATATTCTAATACTATTATGTTAGTAGTATCAATGATATTCTCAAAGATAAAACATAGAAAACATTTAAGCCTAATAAACTGATAAAAATGTGACATGTAGTGATTCTATTAAATTAAATTTTATCTTTTCTAACTTTTCTTTTAATAGTATGTAAGAATCTGCTGCCAGTAGTAATAATTAATATAAGAAAATCTTGTCTAATTTTGTATTTCATATCACTTTATAGCTTTTATAACTTGATTTTACGGACAAATAAAAAATATAACATTATGAAAAACATATAATTAACCAAATTTAAAATATATTTTAACCTCAATACAAGATGTTTTAACCCCTTTGTATCTTTAGGACCTAATATGAGTTTGAGTTCTTCTAGTTTCTGTTTTCTTCAATATATATCACCCACCAGAAAACAACAATTTTTGTAACAGATACTATCTCTTGTTTCTTGCAGGAACAACAGTTTTCTGCTAGTATAACTAACAGTTTTCACATTTTTATAATGATGATGATGAGCATGTAGGTAACATCAAATAGATTTCCTTACCTTCTTTTCCAAATGATCATGTTGAATCTACATATATATTAGACTTAAGGGTAAATTTGTCATTTGGTATTTTGGACAAGTTTTAAAATTCATTTTATTTTAGGTTAAAATTTAAAAACACATTTGGAGAGATTATTTAGATGATACATATTTTAATTTAAAACAAACAACAATTCTCCTCTCCCTTGAAGAATTATCTTGCACTGTCTCTTCCTTTCTTTAGTTCCCTTCTTCCTCTTGCATTACACTCAAAAACGCTTCAAGTGCACTCTGCATCCACTCATACCGACACAGCTCCAATGCTTCTTTAGCATTCAACTGCACATTTTTTCATGTAATCCCAAAGTTATAAATGAAAATAAAGAATCATCAGTCCATTCTATCTTATACATGTTATTATGTTTTGAGCTTCTTACCCATTTTCTCTGGCGATTCCCACGTTCTGGCCAATCCTCAAGTTCTTCGGTTACTTTTAATGCAAACATATAGCCTTTGCATCCACCAAAAGATTCATCTTCTGGATTAGCACTAATGCTACTTTTGCTTCTAAATTCCCAAACTCCTAACGGAACTTCCTGAAACAAATGACCAAATAAATGACAAACAAACTCTTTGAATTACTTTGTTTTAAAGATTGAAAACTTACTCTAAGTATTCCTTTAACTCCAGCTTCTTCCATGGCTTCGCGAGAAGCAGCTTCAAGAACTGTCTCATCATCTTCCCATCCTCCCTGATAATAACATACACAACATAAATGAGTTTTCATAAAGACAGCAAGAGAGGGAGATTCTCAAAAGAAAAAAAAAACCTTTGGGAAGACAAGATCGTGACGATTAGGAGATGACACCATAACAACTTGAAGTTCTTCATTTTCCTCGTCTTTGATAAGACGATACGGAATGCATCTGTTCATCAAACACTAAAAGACATAACCATTTGTTTTCTCGTTTTGTATATGTTTCCTACAGTTTCAAAACTGCTATCATACAGAGAAAAGAGAAAAAAAAAGTTTTAGTGAAATGATTTTTCTTTTATTTACCCAGAAACAAGACGGAAGTTGTTGTCATAACGTTGACGATCTCGTCCTGTCCGAGATGAAAGAGCCGACATTGATATGAATCTGCAACAAAAACATTTTGACACAAAATCAAAGGAACATAGAGAATGCGTCTGTTACATTCTTGAAAAAGCACTAGTCTTGTTTATTAGTGTTGGTAAAAACATGATGTTAGGATGCAAATCCAGATTGAAAATTGTGAAACAAAATGAGTTGGAAACAATAATATAAGGTAGTGAAACATTTGAAAACCGTTAAGGAGATAGACGAATACATAGAGCCGATATTTAATTTTTAAAACCCAATAAATCGCCTAAAACTCTATAAGTGAGACGGTTTCTATATGAATTTTAAAATTTCAGAATAAAACTACACAAAACTGTTTTGCATCACCCAAACGAGCATATGCGAACTAAACATCCACATTATACTCTTGAGCCGTACTTGAAAAAGCTTTGAGGTATTGCTAGAACTTTGTATGTGAAAGTTTATCTGGTGTAAGATTGTTATGTGAGTATATTGTTAATGGAGAGATAAGATGTTTACTTATATGAAAGATTTACCAAAGCTAATCATAAAGTAACTTAAACATATGTCATTAAATTTATTAAACTTTAGCCATTTGTCACCAAGTTATTTTGGGTTAGACACTAAGATATAGCTTAGTCACCAAATTGATATATGTCATTTGTCATTTGTCATTTAAAACCATTGTAACAAATTGATATATGGATTTAAAACCGTATCTCTGTCATTTGTGGACACTATGAATTTTGTAACCACATGTAAAAACCGGAGTTGGTTGGAATGAAAAACTGAGATTTAAAGTAGTTGCTTATAAAATTTAAAATGACATTTGTAAAATATCTTATGTCCTACATTGTAATATGAAAAAGAGATATTTGGACCGGATTCGAGTTTTGAGATTTGGTAAATGGATCTACATGTCAAAAGACTATTCTTTTGTTACAAATTGTACTTTGAATTTTTTTGACATAGTAAAAAAAGAATATTTGTTTTAATTTATGATATTAATATAATTATTATGGACAATTAAAAATACAAAAAATCAATTATGATTTCTTTATAACATAAATCTTAATATTTGTCAAAATGATTAATATTAGAATTAATTCCCAAATCTCCACTTTATGGTTCTTGTTGACCATATATATGTGTTATAAAAGAGTTATTCTCATTTTATTCTAAAGATACCAAGTACTTAACTCATATCAAATTCTTTACATGTTTTTTTGTATTTAAGAGTATAACACATAAAAAAAGTTTGATAGATTCTATCTTTAGTGTTGGAAAATAAAAACATTACAATTGTATCTTGGAATTCTAAGCGTAATAAAACCATCACACTAAAAGACATTTAAAAATTAAAAAAAAAAAGAGATTTGTTATTTCAATTATGCAACTTTTTATCAATTTCTTTCGATATTAATTTAAATTTGTGTGTTTTATTATTTTTACAAATATCAGTTGTCTTTTTTGCGGTAAGTTAAGTTTCTTACGAATACAAGACATATAACAAGAGGCATTCATTGGTTGTTTCATATCAGAAGAAGAAAGAGATGGATGGGACTGCGCCACCATCACTACCAGACGACGTCATAGAAGAAATCTTATTCATGAGACTTAGGGTGAAAGAACCAATCCGACTCAAGACTCTCTCAAAACAATGGACCGCTCATCACTTAAGACTCAAGACTCACTTGGACCGCTCATCACTCCTCCTGATGCTGCACATGTTTATCCGTTTAGTAAAACACTTCTTCAAGTGTCTTCACGTGTTCTCCAAGTCTGGTTTTACTTTATGTTTTCTTCTATTTCGGAATGCTTGCTTAATACCGTTGATCGATGTACATGGAAGCATGTAAAAAACACAACATTTCTTGTTGCATGTGAAATAGTTTATATGTGTGTTTTATCGTTAAGAAGATTTTTGTTCTAGTATGAAAAGGTTGAAGTGATGCACCCAAACACATGTTTTTTTTTCAAAGCCATAGGAACTAATAACTATCATCTGCAATACAAGATTAGGACTAATGAAATGAACTAAGTAAGAAAGTTTCTGATTAAATTATAAAAAAAGGCTTAGACCTAGCTCTGTTCACTTCACACAGATACTTCCTCCTGTTCCGCAAAAAGAACTCGGAATCAAAGCAAACCGGTGTAACCAGCTGTGTCTAGAAGCACTGCTTTGATTTGTTCAGGCAACACCTCGTGACCTTCTTGGCATTGCTGATTAGAAAATACAAAACATGTTACTGACACTAGTAATGATTAGCAAAGCATCTAACTACTATGTTTACCTCAGCGCGGAAAACATCCAAAGCAAAACCATTGAAACAGCTAATCACTGCCTGCTGAACATCCAATCCCAAGTCATCCAAAGCTCTCATGGTGGAAAGTAAAAGACCAGGTCGTCGTCCACAGAACATGTGGATGTTCACTGCATTTTCTTCCCTTACTTTAACCTCAATCTGCTTGAAACAAACAAATAAGGCTTACAGAGTCTGGTTTGGTCCACAAGCAAACAAATGAGCTTATACTTACTCTTGCTTGCTGGCCTTTAGGGCTTGGCAAGGAGGAAGAATGAGGAGTCAACTCTTCCTTAACACTGTAATGTATCGTTTGTGGGGTTGGTGTTAACGGGTGCAAGCCTGAAGAACTCGATGGAGTAGATTCAAGTTCTGTATGAAGATCATTGATTCTCTGTAAGAGCTCTTTAAGATAATCAATAGCATCACCAAGTATCGATGCTCTATCCATCTGCATTCACAAAAAAAAAAACACTCAAACACTAAGAAACATTAAAAAGTAAGAAGCTATACTTACTTTGCTGATCTTGGGAACAACTGATCTGAGCATGTAAAGCCGATCATTAAGCTTCTTCCTCCTCCTTCTCTCAGCCATTAGATTCTTAGCAGGCATTCCTTTCTTCTTTCCTTTATGCTCATCAGACTCGTAATATAAACCAGTACTAGTCTCATCAACAACCTCTCTCTCGTAGCTCCTTGATCTCCTCATCATCTCAGAAGAAGAAGACTCAGAGTTGCACATTTTGATGCTACTGGAACTCTTCTGACGCATTGCAGCTCGTTTCTGGAACAGTGTCGGCTGAGAACCAGACGACGAAGGCAAAACCTCTAAAGGTTTCAGAACCTTAGCTCTGTTCTCAAACTCCAGAGGGCTGAACACACTGGGGAGGAAGTCCGGTGGGGGTGAAGTTATTACAGGGAAACTCATGGAGTTTGGAGTCTGGAGTTGTCCTAAAAACGCAGAGTCGAAACCGAACTCATCAAAAGGGTTGTTGCTGTTGTTAGTGGTGGGGAGGGTGAGGAGAGAAGCGATGCATACTTTTGTAGCTGAGAAAGACTGTTGTTGTTGAGGAGGAGCAGAGTCGAGTGTGAAGTGTTGCAAGGGAGAAGAGGAGTCAATGGATTGCTGAAGAAGGAGAAGAAGATTCTCTGAAGGGTTTAAAGGAAACCCACCACCATTGTTGAATCTGAACTCGTTTTGGCTGTTGTTATGGAGAATCTGAGAATCTAAGCTTTGTGGTTGTGTGTTATTATTGAACCAGTTTTCTTCTGGGTTTCTAACCCACGTCACAGGTTCATCGTTATCACCCGCCTGAGAACGTTCTCCGGCGTCGTTGAGCCAAACTTCGTCGCCGTTCATAGCTGAGAAAAAGTTACGAACTTTGAAGGAAAAAAAGGAAACCTTTAAAACGGAGATAAATAATAATGATGATACTTTGAATATTTTTCAGAGAGATGTTAAAAAGAAGAAGGAGGGCGTTAAAGTGGAATCACGAGGATCTTGCAGTGGAGATCTCATCAACAAAAAGTACGAAAGAGAGACAGAGCTCAAACCCTAGAAGTTAAGATTTTCTTCTACTCTTTAAAGTGAGTTGCCAATGATTCTCGTGACGATCTTTGCTTTCCTGTCTCTCACCTCCACTTCATCTTTCGCAACCTCTCTCTGTTTTTTTTTTTTTTTTTTTTTTTGGCGAGAATAGTTCAGTGAGTGAGTTTCAGGACTTATCAGAGGCTAAACCCGACCGTTAGTTTATTTATTTTTGGATTATCTATTTACATGATAATAAACTTGCAATTAATTCTTTTTTTTTTTTTTGTCGTAACTTGCAATTAATTCAATACTATTAAAGTGTTGCCAAACCAAAATTTTGTTTTGGTTATTTGTTGGACAATTTATAGGTATTACAAAAAATTCCATATTTGTCTTTTTGGATATCCAGCTACAAATTAGACCATCTATAAGAAAGTGAATCAATTATCGACCAGTAAAAAGTAAAAAAGAAGATCCAATAATTCAAGATTAATTGGGATAAAAGATGTCGGACGCAAAAATGGTCCCTTTTTTTATGGTCCCATTTTTATCTTCCTTTACCTCCACTCATTTTAAAAAGAAAAAAAAAGTATTTTTTTTAAAAGAATTTTTTGTAGTTCACATAGATATTTCTGCGCAACCTGGATAATGTTTTACTTGTGAGCCAAGATTTAATCATTTTGAGCCTGTTAGACCCATTATATGTGGCAATCTTTTTATAAAGTTCCTAATGGGTTTGGGCCGGGTACTGAGAATTTAAACCCTCTAATTGGGATGGAAAGTTTTCTCCCTGAAAGTGGTTTTCGCTAGAAATTATGTTCGGTCAAACAATATAAAATCATCAGAATGATGAACACTTTGGTGATGTAAACGGCAACACATCCTCTTCTCAACTCTCGACATGCGTTGGAGTTTTCACACACTCGTTTACCTATAAAGTGTTTTCTAACCGGTGTACTTGGATGCAGACACAAAAAATCTGTGTGGAGGCACAAAACTATATGCTATTGCCACAAAACTTTGCAGACCTATAGAGTTTTTCTACTTGTTACACCCTTAGGTGGTAGGAGTTAAAAGAGGTAAATACAATCACATTACTTAAGAGTAAGAAACCAAAAAAAAAAAAAAAACAGGCATGTGAAACAGTTAAGGACACATACATTAGTCCGTGAACACATTCATTCACTTGGTTGTTTCTTAGTAAGACACGCACACACACACATGGAAACAAAGAATTAATCTGTCTTCTTCTCTTCTCTATTATTTATAATCACTTGGAAAACGTATATTTCTTTTGCAGAACAGAAGAAGAAAAAATAGAAACACCTATGGCTCTGTCTGCTCTGTCTTGTAGCTTCTCGCTTTCTTTGTTTCTCTTGATGGCTGTGTTGGTTCAATGGGCTCTGGTTTGCAGTGAATCCACAATCTCAGCTTCTCCTGCTGTCTTACCCTATGTCAATGCACCAGATATGTCTTCATTTTTCCCTTCTCCGACCAAAAACCACCCATTCGATACTGCTGCTTCTCCTGTTTCAGAAGCAAACTCGCCTGGTCCTAGCTCAGGCCAGTTTAACGGGAATGTTGCAAGCATCTCGATGCAGCTCCGTCCTGATCTTTCTTTGGTTCTAGTCATTGTTGGTATCTGTATCATTGTTACTTCATTAACGTTGTAATCTTGGTGGTTCGCTTTTACTGTGTCATCTTCCTCCTCCTTTGAGTCTTTTTCTTTTCCTTAATTTCACGAAATCTTTACTACGCTAACACCGTTATACTTGTGAGACAAATACCATAAACAGCTTATTAATGCAACAAAATGACCAAAGGCTTTTAACAACTGTATAACCTCTCCTCCTCCACAAGTATCAGAAACTCATCGGAATCTTACAAGACTCCGGCCAAAATAAAATACATTAACATCTCTCTCTTGAGTGCCACCTTCAATTCTTCCCTCTTTTATTTTGAAACAAAAAAATAATCAAAATATATTACGACAAATAACAATGAAATATATATAGAACACAAACAAATGTAACAGATGAAGGCATAAACGTAGAAGAAGAAGCATCAAGCCATCTCTCATCAATTTTTAAGCAAGGTTGATCGTGAAGGAGACATAAGGATGTGTCTCGGAGTCACCCGCTAAACCAGCCATGGCAGCTCCTGCATCCTCCTCGCTTTTCCAGTATAAACTGCATTTTTATCATACAATCAGATACTCAAAAAAAAAAATCATCGAAATCTCATCAAACTACATATATATACATATATCAATTCACCCTTATTATAGATAAGGACATACCTATTGGTAGAATCACACAAACGTTCAAGAATGGAGCGGACTTTCTTTTCACTTTTCACAGCTGGAGATAAGACACATGCCTGGAAAATAACTCACGAGACAAGAGAAAGTAATTTAGTAATGGAGTTAACACGGTTGAGGGATTTTTTTAGAAAAGCATATAGCTTTAGTTTACCAAGAAAGCCGGAGGTAAACCATATCTCATAATGCTCTCAGCGAATATACGCACAGCACAGAAATGCATCCAGGAGCTGAAAACCTACATATATAGATCGATGATCAATACATATTCAGGTTTTGATCCTAAGATTATATTACAAGAGTATAGCTATATAGAGTACTGCGTACCTCTCCATAACTGGTGTAGCACCACTGCAAAAGAGAGCTTCTCAAACTTTCCTGATCCTGAACCAACTTTTCTAGCTCTTGCTTGCGAGTCTCTTGTGCTTCGACGCTATGTTCAAAATCACGAACCTAAAAGAGAAAGGTGTACAGCATTTAATGTATAAATCTTGAGAACCAGCCAAATGTCTCAACTTGCACAGTTAATTCTAAAGGTAATATCAGGAACTTCTAAGAGAGCTCTAGAGGTAATATCAAGAACTTGATTAGAATACTCACTTGGAAGCCTTTCTCGCGGGAATTTGTCCTGAAATTGTCTGCAACACGAGTAAAGAGAGTGACAGTGTAAAGAGCATACTCATTATCCTCAAACAATTTCTTTGAGGACCTAGGAACCTGTGAAGAGTTAGAATACATTGATTAAACACACTGCGAGACAAAGTAATAGATTTTAACGTTGGTATATGGAACTCAACAAAAATTAATAATATACCACAAAGTCGGTTAATGTCTCATAACATGCTAGCCAGTCCTTTTGAGAATACTTTGGAACAACTGCAAGGAGGGTCACGAGATGTTCTGACGTGACAACATCTTCTGGTTTAACCAAGTTTGATAGGTCACGAACAGCTAAGCTGTAACAAAAAAGGAGGAAAATCAGCCACACTGCCACAGATATATGTACAAAAAGAAATCTAAGCAAAGATAAACAGATAAAAGACCAACAGCATTGTAATGGAAAACAACTTAGTATTATTCTAAATCTATTACATGGTAGAACATGGTTCAAGCAAACTTATACCGATAGAGAAATCAAAGTAGGAATAAAGAGAAATATAAACAAAAGCTTACCTTCCACTTTGCTTTCGGTTAATGGCATTGAGTTGACCGCGGATGTTGTTATATTCAGCCACACGAACCTGAATAATACGTGCAATCAGAGTCAGCAACACCACAATTTCATCAAATCACAAGCTACTTTTCACAAAGAAACTCGCAGACTTGTATACAAACGGACTCATTCAGCTAAAGGTAAAGCTTTCTTACCTTGAGATCATCCTCAATCTTGGCAACCTGAGACTGAATACTATCCACAACCTCCTTCAACGGTGACATTGTTGGGTACTTAGCTTCATCCCACACAAACCTTAACGCCAATAAAAAAAAAGTTTGGTATTTACCGAGTCTGATCACCACCAAAATTAGCAATCAACCAAAAAAAAGTGAGATACCTGGTGAGATAAGAATCAACAGGAACTCCATCAACAGTAAGAGCATTGCTCTCAACACCAGATATCCTCTCCAGCTCCTCGATCTGTCTCCTGATCTTCTGAGAAACTCCCTCCACAAAGCTGTTCGACTACACAGTCTCAAGAGATCATTTTATAATCACCAAATAACAGATTCCATATATGATCCAATCGGGAGAGGAATTACCTTGAGCAGATCATCGCCGAGAGCGAGAAGAGAATCTAAGGTCCCAACACGAAGATTAGGGATATTGAACTGCGAAATGAATCGAGGAGATTATTAGATCGTAATCACAAGATCTGTGGCAATAATTTTTGAATCGAAATTCGCGTACCCGATAAACAGGAGTATCGAAGGAATGCTTGGAGATCTGCTCCTGTAAGCGATTCCATAAGGAAGAGGAAGAGTCCTTCACTGGTAGAGACACCACCCAGTACCTGGAAGTCATTGTTTTCTCAATCTGACTCTGTCTTCTTCTTCTTCTCCGATGGATCTGTGTACTTGTTCAATCATAATGGATATCCGGTTCGAATTATATTGCTAACGAGTCGTAAACCAAACCGGTTAGATAATATCATTAGAGGCCGGTTTTAGTATAACCCGCCACGTTCTCCACCTGACACAAACAAAAAATAATGAAAGAGCAAATGGGCTAATCGTCTAATGGGCTAATCGTCTAATGGGCTAATGGGCTAATGGGCTGAGACCAATTAATAAGAAAAATAGAAAATCTACAAGAACTTGTCGCTAGGGTTACCACGACACTGACTGGAGTTTGGTTTTGTCTGCTCAAAGCGCTAACTCTGAATCGTCGTCGGATCGCGAGGAAGAGCGTTTAAGTCTATGGCGGACGTTGAGAATCAACCGGACTCTTCGTTTCCGGTTAAGAGGAAACCGGATCTCTGTTGTCAAGAGAAGGATAATGTGGCAAACAAGGCTCAGAAGCTTAGTCCTTTGTCGAGTGCTGCTGATTCTGTGTGCAGAGACGGAGAAGTTAGTGTAAGCGGTGTAGAGAATCTGAATTCTTCTACAATTGGGACAGAAGCATCGGTTTCGCTTGAGAAAGCTGCTTGTTCTGTGTCGGAAAAGGAGGACGGTGATTTTGCAGCTGAAGAGAAGCAAGAAAGTGGAGTTGGAGAGGAAGAAGAAGAAGAGGATGATGATGATGAGATCGAAGCTCAGATTGATAGGAAAGGTAAAGGCATCTCGAGAGAGGACAAAGGAAAAGGAAAATTGATTGAATTTGATGAAAGTGACGATAGTGATGATAATGAAGATGGTGATGAATACGACGAAAGCGAGTTGTCCGATGATCCTTTGGCGGAGGTGGATTTGGATAACATACTCCCGTCGAGGACTAGGAGACGAGCGATCCAGCCTGGAGTCTACATCTCTAATGACCGTGACGGAAACAACGAGGATGATGATGATGATAGCAGCGATGATAGTGAGGCTTAAACCTTATAGCTATCACGAAGGTTTATTGCAACGTAACTCATCGTGCCTCTCTTGCATAAATTCTAAATCTTTTCTCGATTATGTGGGACCTTGAAACCTTGTTGCTTGTATGTTTGTGACTTTACATTTAGAAAAAAAACCTAGTATTGTAAGTTCAAAACTCATTTACAGTGTGTCATAATTGCAAATTCATAACGTTTTCACAAGTTAGAAATATGGAAAGCAAAGCTAAAACCAGGGATGGCCTGAATGAACCGAAGCAACTGCAATTTATGATTGAAAATTCATAATGAACCCTCGCATATAACTTCTTCAAAAACTGACATGGAAATTGATTGTGTTTTCACAAAAGTATGCTTCTATTTAGACAAAATATTTACATAGTTATAGGAAGAAGGTATTGGTGTAACATGAATAAAGAGAGCATGTCAAGATAGCCAAGGAGACTGCCTGAGACATAAACCTCAAGATTCAATCCAACTCTAACAATGTAGCATCAGAATGCTAGTTATTGATTTTAAAAACCATAAGATTGAATCATTGAGAAGAACTAAGCGCAGGCAAGTCATCCTTGGCTACTAGACATCAACTCTCTTCTTCATGTAAAACCTATCTTCTCTCTTGTTACTCTTTTCATTTTCTCACAATTTGCTCTCCTTTTATAGCATTTCACCGAATATGTCAATCTCTTGAGTCAGCTCTTCTTCTCATTTGTTACTTTTAATAATTTAAAATTTTGAAGTTGTTTATTTGATTTTTTTTTTGTTGGCTAGATACACAACTTGTTTGCACCATGATCAGAATTTATTCATTTTAAATGTCTTTTTCTTATCTTTTAGCAGTATTTTATTAGTTTAAATAACAATATTTTCGTATTTCGAGAAGAGAGATAAGAGTTTTGTACTGTGGTGATGGATTTAAATCTAAAATAATGTGAATCCAGTCTATAGACATAATGAAATAGGAAATGTTTGATATAGACTTTTTTACTAATTAATATATAGAAAGAAAAATGTAGCATATACGATTATACTATTTATACATTAATGTATACGGTCCCAGTCCAATCATATATACACTCACATATTTCATATTTATCTTAGGCGATTCTCACAACATTTCCCATATATAAATATTTTAGATAAGAAACTATGAGAATTGAGGTGAACGTGTTATTGGGCCCATTGGTGCAGCTGGTTAGTCTAAGGATTAGTTAAAAGACAAACGACGTATCAATTTGTAGTCCACTCTTCAAAACCAATAATGGGCTGACTTTCGATATAGTACTTGCGCTACAATTTGTAAACCCCGATCCGATTTGGGCCTTCAAAGGCCCACATCGATAATTCAAGAATCACTCGCTATAACAGTCAGCAACAAAGACTGAAACATAGTCACTTTGTCAGTTTGTCTTATTTTAACTGTATAATTTAACAGAATAACTAATAGCTTTTATTCCAAAAGTCTGATTATTCATTATCTACTATTTATTTCAAACGGATGATTTATATTCGTTCAATAATTTTATCACTCTACTCGACATATATTATTTAGTTATCTGGAATCTAACAATTATACATTGTTGTAGTTTATGGATAAACCCCCCCCCCCTCTATATATTCTATTAGTAGCATAAAAACAAAGAGATACAATACAAGACTACAAGAGCTACAACTAATACAACAGCCCATGCATATGCAACTGCGTCTGCGTTTGAATCATTAAGCGCGAACGCTTAGGCTATTACGGCGAGAAGCAGTGGAACACACAACTCTCATAAACACCACCGCCGGTGACCCGGAACTCATTCTCCGGCCGAGACTCCGATACCTGAGGAATGTTTTTTCTCTTTTCAGGTCTCTCGCATGCATAAATACCGAACCTCAGATTCTTTCCCGCAACAGCAGCAGCTTTTTTCTCCATTCTCCTGCGGGTGACATACTCTTCGGATATGTAGACATCCATTGTATAATAACTTGTGGAAAAAGGAATCAAGAAGTGAAAAACTTTAAGAGTGTTTTTGGGAACTGAAAGAAAATGCTTTGTTTCACAGTTTGAAGTTTCTTGATGAAGTTGAAGTGAAAAACTGAAAGTGTTTAATTTATAGAGTGGGTAAAACTGTGGGCTTCAGGTCTCATGTTGTTTGGCACATGTACAGATCTTTTTATTCTTTTCCCATGAATTAAAACGTGGTTTTCTATATAATAGATTTATACTTCTGCTAAAAGCTGGTGATTATTTAAGTTAAATAATTTTAAAAGATTCCTAATTGTGGAAGATTAGGTTTTGATACGATTGTTGTTTCTGCGAAGGTGATATGATCGAACCAATTCGTTTGGTTAAAATATTGTTTTGTTAGTTGCAACTTTTGTCATTTTGAATTTGGATTGGTTCGTGTATGTTTAGTGAATGAGACAAGACCTATTAAAATACAATCATCACATCACGTGTATTTATACTGAATCGAATAAAACATAAATATACAAGAGAAAATCATGTCGCGATCGATTTGAGTTAATAAACAAATGGTTTAATCAAAACAACAATATACTTTGTTCGTTATTAGACCACTAAAACAGGAATAAATTAATTTCACGGGAAGCATGTGAGAGCACACTTTTGTTACAGTTAAATATTGCTAAAAATATCAAAAAAAAAAAAAAAAAACTGGAAAAAAGAAGGCCTAAACCAGATGAGGCCAACAGAGAGAGATAAATCGAGCGACAAGTGTACATAGTTTCGGAATGAAAACCGCGGTACAACACTAGAACATAACGCCCATCTTTACTTCCAGCTTTGGCATTTTCACGTGTCTCCATGGTTTCCGTTTATACTGTTAACACATACAAACTTTTTTTTTTTTTTACATAGAAACATATTGTTTGCAACTTGCAAGTAATAGTAGATGTTAGCATTTGATAATAATCTCATGGAATTTTTTTACTGTTAAAAACACCTTAAATCTAGAAGTTAATTTCCTTTGAATAACTACATGACACAGTTAAAATCTCAAAATGAGTAATTAGAAGATTAAAGTTTCAAACTAATTTCAAGGAATATATTTTTAAAACTGTAAAACATATAAATATTTAAAATTTTAATTTTAAAATATATAAGTTATTAAACCCTTTAACAAAAAGAAAATACAAACTGTTTAAAATCATAATAATGCACTTTAACAAAACTTCTGCACCTACATTAATTCCTGTATTCTTTTGGGAAAAAGACTCTTGCATTAATGTAGTGTTGCTCACTCTTCTAACATCTCTTTATGGGCGTCGCTGTTAGGCTCGGTAACCAAATTCCATAGGCTTAGAGCCGGACTTGAGATTTTTAAAATCTTATTCAAGACAAAAAATATGTATAATTATTTATTATCAAGTTTATTTTTTACAGAAACAGTATATAGTTTTTATAGTATAAAATTTATTCAAATCTTAATTTACGAATATAAATTTCATCTAGTAGTTATAATAATTTTCATAAACTACAATTTTTATCTACTTTATCACTTTAGTGTTTTAATGTTATTATAACAATATATATATATATATATATAAAAATTTGTTGGGTCTGGAAAGTAAGGCCCCAATAAAGAAGGAGCCCATTGAAATGTATCAAAACAATGTGCACAAGCATGGCTCTAGGCCTTAGTTTCATTTCTTAGGGGAACTTACGTCGTTTATGCGAGACACAAGATCAGTGGTTGTCGTTCGAGCAGTCGTAAACAATGCGCATTTTATCTCTAAAATTAAAGAACAGAAAGACGTTAATGCAATCGCTTGGTCACTGCTTCATCAACCACGTGTCTTGCCACCACTGGTAGAACCAGGAAGCGAAAAAATATGCAAAGCTAAACCGATAAAGCTCCCCTCCTCCTCGGCCATAGCCATCTCTCCTCTGTAGTTCACACAGAGCTCGAGCCACTGCCACTCGAGTTAAAGCGAAATTCGAGATTTTGATCGGAACCCATGATTCAAGCCCGGATAAGTTAGTATAATTTCTGGGTTTAATCGGAAAATGGACGTTCTCGCCTTATCCTCTTCCGCTTCAGCCGCCGTCTCTATCGCCGGAAGCTTCCCGTTGTTTCCTTCTAGTGTTGGATTGAGAAGGAGTCGGGATAACGTATCAGCTAAACACAAGAAGTTTGTAGTTTCTGCTTCGAAAAGGGAAGAGCCGAAGCTCAGCGAATGGGATCAAATGGAGCTCAAGTTCGGCCGCTTACTCGGAGAAGACCCGAAACTGACTTTAGCCAAGGTGAGATTTTCTATAAAGTTCGAAACTTTGATTTCTCTTTAGACCATGATATGATTGTTAAATGGTGAAATGGTAACAGATAGTGGCTAGAAAAGTGAACCCAGAAGCTTCGTTTGTTGAGGTTGAGAAGTCTTTTTACAAGAACAAGGGTAAACTTACGGATATTGAGACTATTCCATTGGATTGGTCAAAAGAAGATGAGAAGAAGAAGAAGAAGAAACCGACTTCATTGGATGGATTGAACTTGGTGAAACCAGTTCCTAAACATGGAGTCAAGTTCGAAACTTCGGATAAGCCGGTGGTGAAAAGACCAAACCCTTCTTTGAAGAAGCCATTGGATGCTGCTCCAGTTTCTGCTACTCCTCCCAAAAGGACGTTGCCTAATGTTATACTGAGAAAGCCGAGCTCGTATTATGTGAATAATGACGATGATGAGGAGTCTAAGCTGCGGTTGAAACGCAACTTGACATTGAAAATGAAGAATGAGAGGGAGAATGAGAGGTTTAGTGACATGACGCTATTGAGAAAACCTGAACCAGTGAGTGTGAATGCGGAGGAAGAAAGTTCTGAAGATAAGCTGCTCAGTGATGGATTAACGATGGAGGAAGATGTAGTTTACTCGGAGTATACTCTTTTGGAGAAGCCAGAAGCGAGGCCTGAGCCTGAGGAGGTAGAGGAGGAAGCTGTTGAGTTGCCAGAGATTGAAAATACATCAGTTCCAACTGGTAATACATCGAGACCAGGAGCCTCTTTTTACAAATTGTTTAACATGGAGCTGATTCATATGCTTGTTGTCTTAATCAAGAAATGCAGCTTAAGAGCGATACATCATCAGGATCCTCTGAGGATGAAACCATTAACAGTGATCCAGTCGAGAGAACTCCTTCAAGTCCAGTTTCTCAAACCACCGTCGAAGCATCTTTACAAGGGAAACCACAAAGGTTCTCTCCGGTTTAGTGTCTTGATTAGTTATGTTTCGGAACTGCGTTTTGTTTCACATTTTTGACTTTTTGGTTAAAATTGTTATATAGATTAGACCCGTCTTCCGCAGAGGCATCAGTTTCAAACAGAGGACAACCATTAACCGTGAACCAAGAAGACCGTCAGGTCTCTGTTGAGCTCAAGGGCCCTCCTTCTAGATCTTCCTTGGAGGTTTAGAACTAACACTCTCTTTACTATATGTTCCTTCATAAGACAAGAGGCAAATCATTAACTCATCTTGTATGAATTTGATAGGAAGGTGATTGGAATAAGGCAGAGTCTCTAGTTAAGACAGAACTACGAGCGGATGTTGAGCTAATAAGCTCGAGCACTAGAGGATTTGCTGTAAGTAAGATCTGTACTCATTTCTGGTTTAAGGTTTCATCTCCTTTTGGTTATTAACTCGTTTCTCTTCTTTACAGGTTTCCTATGGATCTTTGATCGGATTTTTACCCTACCGGAACCTTGCAGCAAAATGGAAATTTCTCGCGTTTGAATCATGGTTGAGAAGAAAAGGTGTAGATCCATCATTGTATCGACAAAACCTTGGAGTAATTGGAGGCCAAGATGTTAAAGCTCCATCTCCAGATTCAAGCTTGGTAGATTCTGAAGTTAGTAATGCAGTCAATGGAGAAGTTTCTTCTGATATGAAGCTGGAAGATCTTCTTATGGTATATGACAGAGAGAAGCAGAAGTTCCTATCATCTTTTGTTGGCCAGGTTCGGTCCAAAATATATCTGAAACTTTTAGTATCTACATGGAAATGCTTTCTGAACATTTTAAATCAATGCAGAAAATCAAAGTGAATGTGGTTATGGCTAATAGAAACTCAAGGAAGCTTATATTTTCGATGAGGCCAAGAGAAAATGAAGAGGAAGTTGAGAAAAAACGAAATCTGATGGCTAAGCTTCGTGTTGGGGATGTTGTGAAATGCTGCATCAAGAAGATTACCTATTTTGGTATTTTCTGCGAGGTACTATACATGGTTTTGAGTACCTTCTTTGCTATTAGACCCTCAAGAAACGGAATCCAGATTGTTGTTATAACTTAAATGTTTTGCTGAAACAGCTAGAAGGTGTCCCTGCATTGATTCACCAATCAGAAGTTTCATGGGATGCCACTTTAGACCCTGCTTCATATTTCAAAATCGGTCAGGTAATATCATGAAATATCGTTAAGCCTGCTAAGAATGAAACTGTTTTACAAATGTTTTTTTTTTGTTGGTGTTATAAGATGGTGGAGGCGAAAGTGCACCAGCTAGATTTTGCTCTTGAACGTATCTTCTTGTCACTAAAAGAAATCACGGTGAGAGAAAGATCTGTATTAAGTTTCCCTTGTAGAAATAAATCTAACCCTTATTGATATCTTTATGCAGCCTGATCCTCTAACAGAAGCCTTAGAGTCTGTAGTTGGTGATAATGATCAGCTGGGAAAGTTACAAGCTGCAGAGCTTGACGCTGAGGTATTAAACTCTTATGTGATCAAACCATTATCTTAAGGGTTTCTGAAACACCTTTCTTCTGTAGTGGCCTGATGTGGAGTCTCTTATCAAAGAGCTGGAAGTGGTCGAAGGAATCCAATCTGTTTCAAAAGGTCGTTTCTTCCTGAGCCCAGGTCTTGCTCCAACGTTTCAGGTACACATTTTAAACACACAGAACAGTCCTTCAAAAATAATAACCTTTTTTATAGTTAAGTTTATTGAACAATGTTTCTGTGTAGGTTTACATGGCGCCAATGTTTGAGAACCAATACAAACTGCTTGCTCGAGCTGGAAACAGAGTGCAAGAGGTAAAGAAAGAAAGAGAAAGATCTACTTAATCTTATGTCTTGATTTATTATGGATCTTGGATAATTCAGTTTTCTTGGACTGTTTATTGATTGCAGCTAATTGTGGAAGCATCGTTGAGCAAAGAAGAGATGAAAACTACAATCATGTCTTGCACCAACAGAGTAGAATGAGATAATCTTGAGGAATGAATGAATGATTCTGCTGTTTTGTTTCATTCTTGAAAGTGGGTATCACCTAAAGACTTGTGTAGTAAATGTACAAGAACAATATATGATTTCTAGTGTAAAATTTTCTCAGTATTTGTGATGTGAAAAGCTAGAACCTGAGAAAAAAAAATGTACATTGTTGTTCTTGCTGAGACAAGAGAGACGTAAAAGCAGAGTTATGAACATTGAAATTTGAAATATGTTGACTGCTTTAGTCGTTGAAATGTGATGGTTAACGTGTGAGATAATTTAAAATTATATCATGTAGATGTATAGTTTGATTTGTCAACAAAAAAGAACAAAATTCTGGTGAAGAAGATGCCAAATAAAGATGTATTATAACTTTGATATGAATATTATATGTATTTTTATTCATTAGATTAATTAGTACTTGCGAGTATATAATTTGCTGGCTAAGTTCAATTAACAAATGATATAAAAAGTCAACGGCATGTTCAAAGAGCGTCGCCGTCGACTGTGCTAACGGGTGTTCCACGCGAGCACTCCATCGTTTCCCATTGGTGATAGTTTACTTAAAGACCCTTCTGTTTCAACATGTGTGAAAACGACATAATGTTATATACATCCTTGCCTATTAGTTTAATCATATAAAACAACAAAATAACAAAAAATAAATGTCTTCATAGTATTAGAAATTTAGAATGATACATAGTAGAACATAAACAAGTTAATTATACAGTTATAGAAAAAAAAATTATAAATAACGATTCTATCAATTCTACCAGCTTAAATTTATAATATTCCTTCAGTTCGATAAATTTTTTTTTATAATACTCCTATAACATGAAGTATACCTTCTACCACGTAAAGGTTGGTTTCGACATTTCACAAGTTGCCTCTACTATTTTATTATGCCACGAGTCCATCATGAACATGCATCGTCCTGTACTATTTGAATATAAATCTCTGCCTAACTAGTCGGATCTTAATCAAAGCGACCAAAAACTCAGAGAGAAAAAAAAAAGAGAATGAAACCTTGGAGGCAGATTATATCATCTCTAATCATCTTGATCCTATTTTTAGGCGGACTCCATCTTTCCTATGCCCGTCATCTTCGTACGACGAAGACTCCGATGCACTCTACGGCTGAGTTCTACGAGTTCTGGCGGCGGAGAAGATTTGACGAAGTGAGAATGTTATCGGTGGTGCACTCCGGTGATAAGAAGGAACTTATCTATGGAGTTTCCGGCAGAGAAGCTCCTGCCGGACCAAACCCGCTTCACAATAGATAAAATAGTTTTTTTTTTTGTTTTATACGAAATAATCAAAATAATTATTTCATTTTAAATTATATATAGTTTAGTCTCAGTTTCTGGAGATACTTTGTACTTTTATATACGTATAGGGAGTTTTGTATTTAATTATAGGGATTGTAAACACGATAAATCTTATAAAGTATTGTCGTCTCGACGTCTTCTTTTTCTTCACAGTTTCATTTTGTTAACTATATGTTGATTATTATGAGTTTTTAGGCATTAGATTCAATCTCTATCATGTTATATTGTTATTTGTCAGATGAGTATAATATAATAATACAAAGGTCTATCTCCAATTCAAATCATAGGCGTATTTTTTTCGACAGTGTTGTCTGGCCGCGTTTTTCTTTGTTCACAATGTAAGGTCTAATTCTATTCAGATCACGATATAACTTTTCTCAGTTTGAGTTGCTCTTGATTGGTTAAATATGTATTATTAGATGGCAAAGGTTAGATTATTTAACTTAGATATTACCATTTTTTCATGAAGAACAACACGCCTGATGCCATTGATTGCATACCGACGAGCTGGTGATATAGACCCTTGTGATTACCGAGCTTGATATAAGAATACCATACTGTTACTTGATTTATACTTGTAAGTAGCAAAACTCAATAATTTGATATATGACTTGACAACGACCATGAACACTTGAAAAATTGAAGCAAATACAAATTAAGTAATGAATATAAACAAGTAACGAATATTTGTATCCACCATGGGATAAACATGTCATTTGTTATCAAATCAAACAGCTTTATAGACTAATTTTGACAGTGAAGTATGACAAGATGTGAGGTTTGATTCATTTGTTGGCATTTCATTAGGCAAAAACATAAGTTGTTCAAATTTTAGATTCCAAAAGTTATATCTAAACAAACACACATTAAAAATTATTTAGTTGTAAATGAACTATATTTTTCTTTTTCAATGTTCAAAGGTTCGTGAAGTCAAGTTGTATATAATTAACATGTCAATCTAACTTAAAATTTAATCCCTCAGTTTTTAAATATATATATGTGATTGTTTAGCTAAAATACACATATTAAAAAGTTTATTTTCAATCTAAAAAGTATTATTAAAGCTATAAATTAAAAGGTATTCTACCAATAAAAATAAATTAAATATGATTGGATATATAGTATTCCATCAAAGTTAAAATTTATTTAAACATCTTATATATATCATAACATCAAAAATTATTTAAACATCTTAGATTTAGGAGAGGAGAAAGTATATAACAGTATTATATTCAAATAAATGAGTAATTATCGCCAAAGTAAATAAACCGGCGCCATATTCAAAACTGGTTTCCTTTTCGCCATCGTCCGCCAAATTTGGTTTCGTCTTCAAAAGTCTCTGAGATTCGTCGATGGCGACTGCGGGATCAAGCTACAGTCCCTCGACAGATCAAGCGCCGCCACCTCTCGCGAATTTAGGTACTCATCTCCGCTTTTCTCCATCATCAGAGTCTAGTGTTTTGCTAGTGTTGGTATCGATTTGTCAGATTAGACACGATACCTCGCCTTCTATGTACACTCACTAATCGTCTCGGATCTAAGAAGCTCTACTCGTTTACATCGATGATTAGCCTCCGTATCTGCTCAATCATTAGCCGATATATGTTTCGGTTACTGCGATCTAATTGAAACTAGGGATTAGCTAACGCAGTTAGATTGTGATTTCGTATCTCAGAGACATTAGAACTGTAGAATAGACACAATAGATTATACACCAGAACGCGGATTTTATGTACTTTTGTAAAGCATACACCATAGATTATACACCAGAATGCGGATTTTATGTAATCTTGTAGAGTATAGACCATAGATTATACACTAGAACTGGCATATTTTTTCTGAACTGAGCCAAGTTTATACATGAAATTAGTGATGTAAACGTTTTGCTGTATGTCAGGGAATGCTGCTGGGGTTTGTATAATGAGCAATGCATGGAAAGATGAGCAAGACCCTTCTCTGATCAGTTTCATATCCGCGTTTCTCAGCTCTAACTCTTTCAGGCTTAACTTTGTCTCCATCTCCCCTGTATGTGCCTTTCCCTATGCTTAGATTTCTTTTTTGGGATGATTCAATCTTAGGTAGCTAAAGAATCAATTGTTTGTGTTGTGGTAGGATCTGATCTTCAACTGTGGAGGCGTGTCTGTTGCTTTTGTTTTTGTGACAAAGTGGGATGATTGTTGTAATGCTGCTTCCATTTTCAACAGGTCGTCATCCGTACATTGATTACTTTCAACTCTGGTCTCCTGATAGTCTGTCTTTCTCTGATTTCTTTGTCTTCTTGACCTTTGATGCAGAGTCAAGAGGCTGAAAACGCAGTTTGCGCGACTTTACGTTGTTGCCACACTTTCAACTAAAGAACAGAATGATTCATTCATGCGATCTTACTTCCAGTGAGTACACATCTTATCACTTTTGCACAATTATTTTGCCTATATTTGTCTTGCCAGCTCGATGATTCTTTTCATTTAGATATGAGATGGAGTTTGGGAAACCTGCATTTGTACCAGTCACTGATACTGAGATGGGATTCGAGAAGATTGTTAAGATTGCTCACTCTCGTGGGGGTAAGTAAGTCTCATTTGTTTAGTGTGTGTTAGATATACTCTTCCGCTTTTCTGAGTAATTGATTGAAACTTGAGCTGCAGTGTGCAAGCAACAGAAGGTGGCGTCTAAGCTCAAAGTTGAGGTAGGTCTTAAAAGACCCCTTGTTATTAAGAATCTGTTTCAATATTTGCTTTGACGACCTCTAAAGCTTCCTCTTTCTTGTTCTTGTCATGTGAAGAGAAAGCGAAGTGTCCAGGATACAGACATCTTCATCAGAGTTCTCACATCCATACCCAACATTAACAAACATGATGCAAACTCGGTGACGTTTTTTACTTATGAACTGATCAAACAATAAAACCTCCATTTTTGATTCTTACTTCGAAACTCTTGAATTGTGCGTGTGTGATTATAACCGTTTCACGATAAGTCATGCTTACGTATGTCACCTTTTGGTTACAGCTATACCTAGCTATCGGTTCAATCGAAGCAACCGCTAAAACATCCAAAGAAGACATATTAGCAAACACAGATCTCTCTTCCGACAAGGCTGAGATGCTCACCAGGTTTTTCCAGGATCCCCAGTTCTACCTCAGTCCCAAATTCAACTGATGGCTGCGAAAACAATGGTAAGCTCACAAGTCTTGGCTTATGTTGCAACTTAATAACGTCTTAGACTTAACCATATTGTTCTTGGCAGTAACATGTTCCGAAGGTACCACTCAAGGACTGTTCATAGTTCTCTGCTATAACTACAATACACACTACCTATAGGAGCCACTACCAGGTATGTTAAATGATTCACTTCTTCACCTCGGTAACAATTACAATACAGATCATCAAATTTTATCGTAAACTTATCATAGGTCTATTAAGATAATGTCAATTAGACAACCAGTACAATAAATGTTGACAGGTCAGTGGCATTATCCAACTTGTTGCGTCATGCCATATCTGTAATTGAAAGTGATGCTTAGCGAATGACAGTAAGATTACTTAAAAGTTCAGAGATTCACCGGATAAAGAAATCAATAACGCGTATGAAAATTAATCCTAAACTAATCTCTGTTTTATAATTGTCCCGTGGATTTGGTCATCACTAGGTTTCACATTTACAAAAATAGACTAAAAATACAAAACTGCAACAAAAAAAGACATCACGATCGATACATCGTATCTGAAATTTGAGGAATCAAAAGGCATCATGACGTGGATCATCATCGTTGTCACTATCATCACTGCCGCTTTTGTATAGAAACCAACAAAAAACATATTTGCGCCCACTCTTTTTCTATTTTCTTTGCTTTGCGTGCGTTCTTATCAACTTGTCAAAGAAAGCTACAAACTTCATTAAATAAGGACCCAACTTTCTTGCGTCTTATCTTGCTCTCTCCTTCATCTGCTCTGTTCGCTGTGATCTTTCTCTCTCTCCTGTTTTTCATTTTATCCAAAAGGGATAGTTTAAAAGTACAGAAAGTTTCGATCTTGTTCCGATAACTTCTCAAGTTCGTGGAAATGGGTTCTTCTGTGGAGCAGAACATTCTTGTTACTGGTGGTGCTGGATTTATTGGGACACATACTGTTGTTCAGCTTCTGAAACAGGGGTTTAAGGTTTCCATCATCGATAATCTTGATAACTCTGTTATTGAAGCCGTCGATAGGGTTAGGGAGCTCGTTGGTCCTGATCTCTCCAAGAAGCTCGAGTTTAATCTGGTAAGAACTACTTCTCTTGCTTTGCATCTGCTTGCTTGTTTGCTTGGTTTGATGGGGCTCGGTGTGTTTTGGCTTTGCATAGAGTCCCGTTTGAGTTTGAAACAGAGAATTCAGTTCTCTTTACTGTAATTCAAGCAATGAATCTGAATTTATTTCATTCTTCTCTGTTTTGTTCACAAGAATAAATAGACGAATTGACTTTGGTGTTGACTGATTACAGGGTGATCTAAGAAACAAAGGGGATATTGAGAAACTTTTCTCCAAGCAGAGGTATGCTATTGTTAGATATCTTACCTTCCAAGTTTTAAAATATAATGGGTGTTGATTGGCGCTTGGCTTCAATTCGTTTTCTTGTGATGTAACAGATTTGATGCTGTGATCCATTTTGCGGGTCTTAAAGCTGTGGGTGAAAGTGTTGGCAACCCCCGTCGCTACTTTGACAATAACTTGGTCGGAACAATCAATCTATATGAGACCATGGCAAAGTACAACTGCAAAATGGTTAGATAGGATTCTACAAGTTCACACGTGTTTATTTCATTTTTTACTTGTTCGATTTTATAATTGGCGTGTTGTTGGAGTATACAGATGGTGTTTTCATCATCTGCAACTGTTTATGGACAACCTGAGAAAATTCCATGCGTGGAAGACTTTGAATTGAAAGCAATGAACCCTTATGGCCGTACTAAGGTAAAGTTTTTTGCATGATCTGAAAAAAACTTTTACTAAGCGTAACAGAGATAACAGTGCTCAGTTTGCTAAGTTGCATTCACATCCTTTCTCTTGTGCAGCTCTTTCTTGAAGAAATAGCAAGAGATATCCACGCAGCGGAACCAGAATGGAGGATTGTTCTGCTGAGGTACTTTAATCCTGTGGGAGCACATGAGAGTGGCAGAATTGGTGAGGATCCAAAGGGAATCCCCAATAACCTCATGCCTTACATCCAACAAGTAGCTGTGGGACGTCTACCTGAGCTCAATGTCTACGGACATGACTACCCTACCGAGGATGGTAGTGCGGTAAATACAAATCAGTTATCTAAATCTCTCAGTCAATTTGGTTAAGATTTCTCATGCTTATAAAACCAATGGATTATCGTTTTAGTAAGTTAAAAATATGTTTGAAACAGGTGAGAGACTACATCCATGTGATGGATTTGGCAGATGGCCATATTGCTGCGCTAAGGAAGCTGTTTGCTGATCCGAAGATTGGTAACTATCTAAGAATATTAACTGTTAGAAAAGGAGAGTTCAGTTTTGTTTTGATTGATTCTTCTCATAGACGTGTTTGTTGTAAATGATAGGCTGCACTGCTTACAATCTAGGGACTGGACGAGGAACGTCTGTGTTAGAAATGGTTGCGGCTTTTGAAAAAGCTTCCGGCAAGGTAAACAAACATCATAGCGAGTGAAATATTTTTGGAATGATTTGTTTTAAACATGGTTGAAATGTGAACACATTTGTTGCAGAAAATACCTATCAAGCTCTGTCCAAGAAGGGCAGGAGATGCAACTGCAGTTTATGCTTCAACAGAGAGAGCTGAGAAAGAACTTGGCTGGAAGTAAGTTCAACTCTTTCACCATTAACGATTGGCTATAGACTTTAGCGGTTAAATGGTTATTATTTAAGTGAAATTTAATTGGTTTAAATTGTTACTAGGGCAAAATACGGAGTTGATGAGATGTGCAGAGATCAGTGGAACTGGGCAAACAACAATCCATGGGGCTACCAGAAGAAGCTTTGAGTATACACTCTCTGTGTGTGTGTTTTTCTTAGTTACCATTTCTAATCACTCAATATAGAAGAAAAGTGTGTATACACATCATATAATGTTTGCTTTACTTTCCATGTATTGAACCAGTCTTCTACTTTCAATGAATAAATAGCTTTATACACATCATCCAAGCCTCAGTTTTCTTCAAATCACAAGACTGTTCTAGACTTGAACCTCGAACAACTTATAAACTCAAAGATCAAAATCTCCCACATGATGAATAATGAAAATCTCTAAGAACTCGAGGTCGACGCAGAGAGTGGTAATACAAAAGATTGGTTGCAAATGAAAGAAGATAGATATACATGTAGAGACCTGATTCCTTTCCAATCCAGAAACAAAAAAAAGTACAATAATTTGTATATAGATACCATATTAGTACAAACAATTCATCATATATAAAAACACAAGTCGTGTTTACTTTTGGACCCCTAGTTTCCTGATCAGATGTTGTGTGGGGGTCATGAATAAGCAAAAGCTGTTTCTTTCTAGACTTCCTCACGATCCAAGTTGCTACTCTTGAGGATGTCGTATTTGCAGAGTGGGCATATCGCGTTTATGTATAGCCATTTGTCTACGCATGAGCAGTGGAAATGGTGTCCACAAGGAAGTTCCCTTAGTTCGCTTCCGTCTTCATATGCACAGAGACAGATGCAACATTCCTATAAATAGCATAACCACAAGAATCAAAAAGCATAATGTATCTAGTGTTTGATCTTTAAGATGACAGGAGTGAACTGTGTGTTATATAGTGTACACGTACTGCATCCTCCTGCAGAATAGCATGTTCAACAGGTGAATCTGTACCACACTCGGTCATTATTCCATCGGTATTTCCTTGGGATTCATCACCAGCGTGTTTGTTGACATCACCAACTTTTCGAAACTTGAACTTGGTGAGCTGCTCAATGTCTTCTTTTGAAGCTCCTTCCTGTTTCTCATTGTTAAAACAAATAGCAAAAATGTAGCGACTTAGGATATAAGATGAATTGGTTATGTGCATTACCTGATCCGCAACAGCGTATAAAACTGCAATGATGCATGGCAGGCAACAGCAAACAGCAATGCCAATAACGCAGGCCAACGCAACACAGAAGACAACGAAGAACACATCGAAACCAAGAAAGACGATAGACAACCTGAGACATTCAGACACATAGATGATAAGACTTAACACTTATGAATATTAAAAAGATGGAAGTTGGAACAAACCAGTAAATCCTTGGGGATTCTTGTGCCAACTCTTGGCCACCAGCAGATACCCAGTAGAACCCAATGATCCACCAAATAAATGAAAACATTGTGTTGGCAGATTCCAGATGCTTAGCTACACTGCGTTTGAAACAGTAAAATGAGAAAAGAAAACAACCCAAAACATGGAACTTACTACCCTCTTTGGATGTGTAAGAGAATAAGATACAAAGAGCTTGTAGCATGGACATGCTGAAGCAGTGTATGATCCCCTTAGTGTTATAACAATGGAATGAATCTATTGTAAGTTGTAACTATCTAATACCTGACAGGAACTGATGATATTAACCTCCACAATTAGATTGTAAAATACATAAAGATAGACACTTTAGCTACAATTTGATCATCATCCAAACCAAAACTCTATCTTTCTAAGTGCTACCAAGCCAAAACCTCACACAAGTCATGCTACATACCTGCTGCGTTCATTCTCAATCTGCCCGAGCGACAAGACCTGATCATCTGAACTCCTCCTCGAACCCAAAGCATCTTCCTCCATGGAAGACGAAGAAGACGAAGACGACAAAGAACGTGATGACCGTGGAGTCCTAACACTTCTCACCCTATTCCTCCTCCTATACTCAACACACACACAAACCATATGCAACACACACTGCAACGCATACCCCATGAGCCAAACCCTAAGCGGCATGATCGGATGCTCATTCCTCGCCATCACAAGAAACGCAGCAGCCACCGAGACAAAGGCCAAGTTCCACACGATGTCCAGCACCACGATGGGCTTCGAGTAGGCCCAATCGCTCTGCCTCTCCTCCAGCTGCTCCGCCGCGGCCTCCCTCACGAGCATAGACGGCTCCCGCATCGCGCGTCCTCCGCTACTACTCGCGCGGCTTAGTAGCCTCGCGGCTTCCCTCAGCCCGTGTCTCCTCACGGATCTCCGTTGCTCTCCTCCTCCGTTCTCATCTCCGCTCAAAAGCAACGGTGCTGGATCTATTATGGCGTCTGGTAACGATGAGGAATTCTCCGTTGACATTTTTTTTTCTCTTAGCAAAAGAAAAAAAAAACTAAATCGATGAAATGGGTTTATTGAAAGGTGAAAGATTTCGATCTCAAGAAAACGGAATTGGGATTGCTAGGGTTTCGATCGTTGATTCACAGAGAGAGACGACGATGATGAAGAAAATTAGCAGAAAAAAACTCTTTTTGAGTTTTGACGAATACGAATCGGTATGATAATATTTTGAATTTAAAAATCGATTATGAGTTATTCATGTGGTATATTAGTTAATAGTCAACATTCGGACAAGTGTACGCGGGTGTTAGTTTTAATTAATAATGTACGGAATGGTTACTTTATTACAAATAAATGTGTCTGAAATTCATGTTCTAAACCGGACTTGTTATTGACTTGGTTTAACTCAAAATTATTTTTGACTGGTATCCCACTTATTTTTTGTCATGTTATTAAAACGATTAGTGGTTGGCAGGCGTATTATAATATAGTCTATTTTAGTAAACTTTATTGATGATATGCCTTAATGACACATTGCTCCCCTAGAATCTCGTATATTTATTATATATACTCAACAAACTATGAAGATAACAGTAACAGGATATATGTCAAAGCAAAAAAAAAAAAACAAATCAATATATTTAACATACCACCAATTTTGATTTCACGTCTGATTTATTTTCTCTCAGGTCTGAGATTTTGATCAGAAAGATAAAAGGTAAAACATTCTTGAACGAAGAAGGCCATCACCAAAAACTCTTGACGTTATTTGCTCTTAGAGATAATAACATTGATTGTTAGGATACTCAGGAAAATATATTGTTTCCGTTACGTATAAACGGTTTTAATTTTTGTTTTCCAAATTCAGAAAAAAAAAGAATTAAAGGTTAAAGACTTCTGTCTGAATCTCTGATCATCGACTCAATTTGTTGTCTTTGATCTATTGATTCAATTTTTTTTTTTTTTTTGTTCTTGATACGAACAGAGAAGAGACAATGCCGAGTAGGAAGAACGGAGGAAACACCCAGTGGACGGCATGGCTAACTCCGGTCATCGTCTTGGCTTGTATAGCCGTCTTCATTGTTGTCATGTTCATCAACGATTGCCCTAAGACGGTCGCTGGCGCCAATGGAGAGTGCGTGCCAAGGTTTCTCCGTAGGTTCTCGTTCCAGCCTCTCAGAGAGAACCCTCTCCTGGGCCCTTCTTCTTCAACGTAAGTCTTTTCTCTGTTTCAACTCCAAAAGGCCACAAAGTTTCAAGCTTTTGATCATTATGATCCTTTACTGTCTTACAAAACATGTTCAGGCTTGTGTTGTTCATCATGTTTTTTTACCAAACTTGCTATTGGTTTTGCTCTGTTTGACCCTTTGATCGGCATGATGATTCCCACCTCCCATTGTGGTTTCAGATTAGAGAGGATGGGAGCTTTGGAATGGAGCAAAGTCGTGAAAGGTAATGAAAAATGGAGGCTAGTCACTTCCATGTGGCTCCATGCCGGTATCATTCACCTTGTTGTTAACATGTTCAATGTGGTCGTGATCGGTTTCCGCCTTGAGCAGCAGTTTGGATTCAGTAAGTCCCTTTACTCTTACATAGCTCATTCTCCTGTTATATTCATGGTCGTTCTCTTGTATTTAACATGTCTTGTAAAATGCAGTAAGAGTGGGGCTTATCTACTTGATAGCTGGATTGGGTGGGAGCATCCTCTCGTCACTCTTTCTTCAAAACAGTATCTCTGTTGGTGCATCAGGTGCTCTCCTTGGACTCCTTGGAGCTATGTTATCCGAGCTTCTCACCAACTGGACCATGTACGCCAACAAGGTACACCATATATCATCTTCTTTCTTGTAATGTAACATCGTTGCTTGCATTGTCCTGACAAAGTCTTCTGAATCTTCCCAGCTTGCTGCTTTGTTCACCATCTTGTTCATTGTTGCAATCGATTTGGCAATAGGCCTGCTTCCTTGGGTTGACAACTTTGCTCACATAGGTGGGTTCTTAACCGGATTTCTCCTCGGGTTTGTACTACTGGTCAGGCCTCAGTACGGGTGGGAAGAGTCCTACAACTCTAGTTCTCAGTACGGTGCTCCTCGTGCCAGATCAAAGTATAACCCTTGCCAGTACTTGCTGTTCTTTATCGCTGCTGTGTTGGTCGTAGCCGGTTTAGCGGTTGGGATTGTGATGCTGCTCAAAGGAGAGAACGGGAACAAACTTTGCAAATGGTGCCATCACCTAGACTGTATCCCTACGTCCAGGTGGTCTTGTTGATTTTCATACAATCAATACTGTCTTTTTTTAAGGTGTTACTGTCCTTTTTTGTGTTGTTTCCTATTGTTTTTCTAACTGTAACATTCTCTTTTGAAGTATTTGATTGAGTGGATTCTTTGTTAGTTTTGATTTTATAATGTGAACAATTTTTTATATGTGTATTTGAGAACCGTGTAAGGATGATGATTCATGTGATAGTATTTTTTTTTTATATATACCATCAATCATTGAAAAAAATATCTTCTGATGCATCTCAGGAGTTTAGAAAAGTAAAATATTACATGCCTGTGATCAAAATATATAACACTATACATATTACTGTTTCTGACCAAACACACAACAGCTTGAAATCAAAATTGTGTATTCACACCTCTCATCCTTAACCTAATTAAGACATATAGATTCAAGGTACATTACATCTTCCCTGTTTAACTTATGGTGTTCAAGATGTGTAACACCTTGTGATTTAACTTGTAACATTCTCTTAGTGTATTTTTCTGTGGAGTCTGACATGGTAACCGTTTGGAAACTGTAGTCCTGGAGTTCGAACTATATTCCCTCCTTTAATCTCTTCCCACCTGATAATAAAATCCAAAACCAGCCTTATTTTTACTAACACTATACAAGAAGCATATGACTTAGAAGAGGTACTGTAACAAACAAGATTTTGCTTTGTTTCCAACCTGTATTTTGTTACTAGGCTGTGAAGAAACACAGCCATCTGCAATTTTGTGAAGTCAGTTCCTACACAGAACCTCATCCCTCCACCAAACGCCATGAAGTGCTTAGATGCGTTGTTACCATTTGATTCCTGTGAATAAATAACATTAACAGTTTTGTTTCAGTTTATACTTGGAGTAGAAGTTAACTTAAATAAAGAAGGGTTTGACCTAACCTCCCATCTTGATGGGTTGAAGACTAAGGGATCTTCATATTTTTCTGGATTTAAATGTACAGCTGGTGGACAGACCATCACCGCCCAGCCGGCTGGTATTGTATAATCTGCATCATTGACAAAAGTCTTATTGATTTATATAAAGAAAAACAAAATGTAGTTTAATCATTAAGAAAAATGTATTATATTATCGTTATTATCTATCATACCTTTGAATTTAATATCTATCAATGCCTTTCTGAAGATTGCAGGAACTATATTAGCTAGTCTTGCTGTTTCGTTTATGAACTGCTTAGTTAGTTTACACAGTATAAAGACTTAATTAGTCAGCCAATAATCATGTATTATCATTCATTACTTTAATGAAACTCTTAAGCAAACCTGAAATGTGTAAGTCATTGATTTGTATTCTTCCCATGTAAGTCCAGAGTCTGCATCTTCCCGGTTTCTCAGAATCGTCTCATGTTCTTCCTAATGAATATTAGCACACTTTTTATATTATTAAGAAACAGAAGAGATTGGTTACTTCTTTCTATATGGTTTTGTAGCCATACACTGACCGTTAAACGCTTTAGAACTTCAGGGTCGTCTGTAAGGAACTTGATGGCTAAAGTTAAAGCAAGAGAAGTTGTTTCAAAGCTGGCGAATAGCAAGACGAACATTAGATCCAATGCAATCTCTTCTGTCAGAATAGTCCTCTCTTTCTGAATCTCTTCAATGACATAATCAAAGAAGTCACAAGGGATCTTCCTTGGTTTCTTACGTCTCTCCTGAAGCATATTTCTCAACATTTTCATTGCATTTTCCCTACCCTGCAAGATCATTTTTCCAGCTTTAGTAAACCATATCAATGCTTAAAAGTAATGACTCTTGATATGATGAAATCACCTTAAGACATTTGTGATAAGCTGTGCCTGGAATGTTAAAAGGGAAGGAGATCAGTCCTTGAATGAAAGCAACAAAGTTAGCTCTTAGATTCTCTGATGACTTGTCTGGATCATGGCTTATCAACTTCTTTGCGGTGAGATCGAATATCATCTGATAAGTTGATGATACCAACATGTTAGCACTAATGGGATTATATCTGAAAAAAGAAAAGAAGTCTTATGTCTGAAACTCACACTTGCGGTTGAATCTTTGAGTTCAACTGATTCTTGATTTGACCAAAGCTCTAATCTCTTACTTGCAGTCAGCTCAACTTGAGGAAGCATCTTCTTGAGACCATCATAGCCAAAGAGAGTCAAGACCATGCTCTTAAGGTACTTGTACATAAACCCATGTAGTGAACCCACATTCTTTCTCCCAAAGATGTTTGTAAAAGTGTCTGGATACCAACTCTGGAAACACTTACCCTCTTGTTGAAACACAAAGTAGCTCAAATCAGGATCTGTTGATACAATAACTGGTCTCCCCACTAGATTGGTCTTGAAAATAGGGCCATACCTGCACACATTAACAACACTTTTATAAACCTTTGTGTAGCATTAATCACATTGGTTTTAATAATGAGAAAAGAGAGACACTCACTTCTTAACCCTCTCTTTGATAAAAGGAGGGATGTCTGAAGTTGTGTTTGGCTTGAAGAACTGGATACTCTCTCCGAGTAGAGGAAACCCCATAGAACCAGGTGGAAGCTTCCCTCTGCATTTGGGGTTCCTCCAGCTGTAAACCCAACGTGTGATGCTTATGAGAAGCAGAGAAACCCAAATGAACAATGCCCACATCACAGTAAAGACAGTATATAGGATTTGTCTTGGTTAAACAACAAGTGAAACTCTACTTTTTGCCTCTGACTGCTTCTTGGGTTTGTGCTCTTTAGACAGAAACTGAAAACGTGTTAAGGAAAAAGACAGAGAGAATAAGAAGGAGAAGGAGTTGAGTGCTGGCGCATATTCGTCAACCATTATGATGAAGTGCTTAAATAGACAAGGCAAGTAAGTCTCTACACATAACTCTCATCAGAAATAAATAATGTTATCAAAAAGTAGTTGCAGAATGAAAAAGGCTGATACCATTTAAAAACTATTAATCTGTTTATAGAAACCATACATGATTCAGTATACGTGTGAAAGGGCATTTTAAAAAAAAAGTAATAAAAATGAGGGATCATGAAATGAAGGTTCCTCTTTCCTCCTAGTTTATTGTGATCATATGGGCATTTAAACACCAGTCTGAACATTTAGGCAAGTTTACAGCTTCAATTTAGGAGATCAGTTTTCTTGTGGACTCTTCCACTCCATTAGATATGATAATAAACTATAATAATTTATAACAAATTGTTATTGTAACTTGATACACATAGAGTTATTAGACATGGAAAAAAGAGTTTCCAGCTTCTTTACATTATTGACTTTATAATTGTTTCTCATTTGATATCATATCTATGTCAAAATCCCTGTATCTAATAAAATCTTTGACACCAGGGTAGAATATATAAACGAACATGATAAGTACTTTTCAGTTTGTTCTCGTTCATGCTCAGAATCTCCTCATTAGATCTGCTTGTCATGTGTTTTTAATCATTATCATTACATATTACTTTAAAAAATTTCAACTCGTCAAACTCAAGATTGCAAAATAACGTATGTCAGCTTTTAGATCCTCTTATCAACCACTAAATCTGCTAAGTCTAAGTTCAGATCATAACTAACAATGGATGAATCTTATTATCATTATCTTTTTATTTTTGGCTTTATAATCTTTGTCGGCTTTTGGGACCCATGAGGTTAAACCAATCACAGTTTTACTTTTACCCATTGAGCCACGGGCTAAGTTTTTATGCAGCAAACCATGCAATTCTACTTCCCACCCACAAAAAAACACCTAACTATAGGTAGGTTATTGTGACATACACTCCATTATTATTCATCTTTCTCTCATTTATACAAATTGAATGTTACATAATTGGGGACAAAAAGTGAATTCTTCATTAGTAATCATGGGTCAAAAAGATAAGTTTAAAGTTTAGACCTAGAAACTACTATACACAGTGTAATTAAGACAAATCCTAAGAGCTTAGAACCTGCTTTAGGGAAATTAAGAAAGAAACGGGAAGATTAACATGATTGTCATTGTTTTACTTGAAATTGTCTTCAAGCAAAATTTTGCACAGACCCAACATTGTGTTTGATTAGGGCTAGATCTGTGGATTGGTATGGTGTATACATGCTTGTCAGTTTGTGTGTGATATGATATGTGTATACACAATAGTAAACCCCATTAGGGTTTTTTAGTGAAATATGTTAGAGAAGTATTAAGAAAGTATAATAAGTGTCTTTAGTTAATCAAGAGTATATGAATATGGTTGGTAGGGGGATGTACCAAGACAGAGACAAACCATAGCTACTATTTTTAATGTTAACTTAATTCTGACTAGTAACAAACTCATCATACCTGAAATTAGCTTTGAAATATCTTCACTTGAGTATCGATATTCTCTAAGATTTTTTTATATATTTAATTAGAATATCAATATTATGCTATTGTCTAGTGGCTCAAGTTGATTCAGATAAGCTTGTTTTGCCATCTTGTTCTGATTATGGTTTAAATATTCGAACCTGGTCGCATGAAATTTGGAATGATTGCATTTATAAAGTTACCTGCAATCATAATTTTTAGAGTTTGAATTAATATAACCGAAAATTATTGGACGGAGCTGGTCCTGATGAGAGTGTATTTGCTTAAAGTGCTCTTAGAGCACCATTAGTGAGGGTATCTCACATGGTCTCTCACAATAAATATATTAAAAGAAAATGAAAAGTGATGAGAGAGGTAAGAAAAGAGGAAGGGACGATTTTTGAAGAAGTTACTCTTCATAAAAGTTGAGAGATTATTTTAACACATGTCATCATGTAATTGGTTTGGTTTTATATTTACTTAGATTTTAATTATATTATTTAGTAATATTAGTATAATAAAGGTGAGGTACTCTTGAAAGATACTTTCCCACTAATGTTGCTCTTAGGTCTTAATAACATGTTCTATTCAAGTACGTTGCATAAACTTATTGACTGTGCTTCTAACACAGAAAGCTGGCCACGTGATACCTATTTTAATTAATTTCACTTTTTTTCTTCTCCCGTTTATACAGTTATGAGTTTACGTTTACAAATATATAGTACCGTATATCCTAGTAATACATTTTTTTTGTAGATGCAGCCACTAAGCTATTTATTTTCATAACAAGCATTGTAATTTTTTCTGCTATATCGATTTAGAAGAACATAGCTTAAAACGTTCTAACAATAACAAGAAATGAGAATTTTTTACTTTTGGTTTATAGAAGAAATAAGACTTATATTTAAAGCTTATTGAAGCTTCACAACACGAACACGAGGTCGAGAGAATCGTGGAGAAAGTTCGTTAAGTTGTCTGTTCCGTACGCATGTGGCAAGCCCCTTAGAAAGAACAAATTAAGAAATCAAAAATCAATGATCGATGCTTAAAAAGCACTAAAATTAACAAGTTAGGGAATCTCCATTGGTACACTATTTTTTCTTTTAGTATTTACACTAAAATAGAGTTACTCTAATATAGAGTGAAAAAATGATATTACTCTATATTTCACTCTATTATAGAGTAAACCATTGGAGCAAAAGTTATTCTATAATAGAATTATTCTATTTTAGTTAAATTATAGAGAAAAAAATAGTGTGCCATTGGAAATGGTCTTAGAAACTGACATGAACCAACAAAGTTGGACTTAAATCTTGTTCTTTCACAAAAAAAAACCAACTAATCTTATTAGGAATGTAACAAAACAAAGACATCCCCATAAAGAAAATAAAATTTACATATGAATATTTATAAAAAAACAACACAGGGCCATTATATATAGTTTTATCGACGATTTAATAAGTACTTCCTCCATGTTTTATATTAATTATTGTTATAAATAAAAATTTTGTTACAAAATAAGTATTATTTTAAGAATTCATTGTGATTTACGTTATTAATGTATCTCGTTTATCCTTACATAAATTAAGAGAACAAAAAAAAATATTAATGTACCTTTACGACGATTGTTATTAATGTACCTTTACGACGATTAAAGGTGGTTATATTAATCAAAGAGGTAATTCAAATGTGGAAGGGTCAAAAGTATATGTTTTCTTAATTTTAATTAACAGAATCATTAAGGTTAGAAAATAAATAAATGACAGATTTGGTCGTAAGTGTCTTTTTGTCCCAAGACCATAGGGTTTGACCTTTCACAAAAGTAAAACGACAGTCGTGGGGACTGGGAGGGCCGGAGGAGTCACATATCGAGCCATATGTCTACTTCTAATTTTTAATTTCCTTCACACATAATATGGATTTTCCTTATTCATACTTTGTTGTATTTAACCATTTCAAGCCACGTTACGTACCAGTCAGGACGAGTGGTCTAGTGGACTCGTTGGGTTTCCCATAATTTAATCAGAAAGTTTGTTAGCCATACAATTAAAAATATATCATTTTATACGAACGATGCTAATCAAGTTAGTTCATAATTAATATTGAAAAGCATAAGGTAACCAACTAAATATTAGCTAGTTAGATATCTCACTCTCTTTTTGTTTTATAGATATCTCACTCTTAACCTATATTATATGGGGGGGGGTACAGTTTAGATTTGCTTAAGTTATAATATACAAATTGAGTTGGCTATATTTGATCAAATCAAATTATCAACATATAGTTTCTACGTACAAGGTCAGATCTGTATATTATCTAATTAGTGAAATAATTCTAGAACACTTATGACATCAATTAGTATTTACATAAGAAGGCAAAATAAACAAATATATATAACCAACTCGAGAAGAAATTTATGGGAGAAGTAAAAAAATGGCAATGCCGTAAGCAATGACTAAAAATACTTTTGTCAGAAATTGGGGGCCTAGGGAAACATTAATATCATTATTTAATATGTACTTTATATAGATTACGTATACGTATATAGTTGCATGGCATCGTTTTCTTAATTCTCAAAAGAAGAAAAAAAAATTTGATGCCAATAACTACAAAAGTGCTAATCTGTTTTGCACATACTTCAAAACCACGTGAATTTGCACTTAGCATAAGGTCCAACTAAATTAAATGGAAATATATACATATATATATATATATAATGTTATCTATGCTCAATATTATATACTACTGTCTTCTAAAAGTATATACTGATTTCTGTAACGATTTAACTTAGAATATAAAGATATATATTTAGAATATAAACCTATATATCGATTCTGAAGCCTTCTGATTTCTAACATTAGTGACAGTAGTTGCACAACGAGATCAGCTTTATTAGAAAAACGCTCACAAGTTCTTCACATATAATAATCTCTAAAAAAAGATAGATGGAAAATAGTGAAGTCTAGAGGTTGTTGAACTAACAGCAGCAATCAATATAGCACTCTTAAGTTTATAAAACGTTTGATTAGTGGTGAGCCAAAGGCACCGTAGACTATTGGGCTGGTTTTACATAGGCTGTAGTTAAGGTTAAGCCGTTTTCGTTTCAGACTTTTATGGGCTTCTTCATAAATTGTTTCCAAACTACTTTTTTTTACTTATTGTTAGTTTTAAATTAATTTGCCATGGTTTCTGATTGCGAGATATGATTTTCACGGTATTTTAGAGAAACCAACTTTTAAAAAAAGGAAAAGTAATTAGAGATTTAGAGTTATATAACTTGTGTTCACCAGTGAAAAGGGAAGAAGTTGCAAAGAAAATAATTAAAAAGAAAAAAAAAACAAACTAATGTACAAAAAAGTAACTATCATATGTACTTCATGTCTCTCTAGTAATATGTCTTTATCTTTTGTACATCTCGTTTCTCATCTAACCACCCAATTGAAACTCTCCTTTATTTAAAGAAAATCATAATTTTATGTATTTTCTTGTTTTTTTGTAGCTTGAGATATTTATTCGATATTATCCTTGGTCGTTTTCTCAGTCCTAGCTATGTCAATGTGTCATAGGATTGAAAGGATGTTTGAGATTTTTGCATCGACATCCATTAATTTCCAAACATAACACTATATTATTTTTCATCGTCACATGATATAAGTACGTTAAAAGCCTAAAAGTTAATGCCGACAAAAAATAAAAATAAAAACATAAACAAATTACATGCCAAAAACTTTTCACATGGTATTGAGAATCTATAAATGTGTATTTTGGTTGAGCATAAGTTTGATTGAAGGAAACAAATATCTAAATTAAGTCCTTTTTCAAAAAATAAAAATAAATATCTAACTAACTTTGTTTGTAGACAAATATAAATATCCAAGGTCTTAATCAATTAGAAATAGTACATACATCAATGATATTTTATAGATATTTTCGTCTTCAATATGCATGAATGTGTCAAAATATCTCATTTTATTATATCTTAACACACTCAACATTTCATGTTCTGTGGCACGAGACTCACGAAGATTAGATAAACTTCAACCAAATCTGTAGGTAATATTGATGATTAAAAAGCGTAAGTTACAAAAAAATGTTTGATGATCAAATAAAGAAATATGGGTTTGAAGTTTTCTTATTATGTTGCCAAAAAATAATCTTATCCACAATTGAGAAAACATATATCCACAAGAACTATCGTGTTTATTGGAGAGACGTTATTATTTACAACCAATACGCGATCTAACATGCATGTTCATAACAGGTAGTCGTTGACATCCTGGATACGTATAATAACAGACAATAATAGTAACTGAAAACTCAAATTGCTTAGGATATGGTGGTTACATTTATTTATTAAATTCTTTATCTGACTTCTTACAACTCATGAATGGAGGATTATTGCACGGATTAAAAAACCTTATAAAACAAAGAAAAAACGGACAAAAAAAAACAAAAACTAAACGTAAAATCCAACAGCTTTTAATTTTTAAAATTAATTGTAAAGGTTCAAAACTAATTTAAATCTTATGATAATTTGGAATCTTAAAGATAATTAATTATTACACGATCTAGATACCTTTTGAGTCACCCGTCCAATATCCTAAAGGCACATCATATAGACCACCACCATTGTCTGTCATCACCACCACAAAGCCTCTTTATTAAATTGCTCTGTTCTTGTCTGAATGTTTTGAGTTTCGCGTGCGAAGACGAAAGATTACAACTTTCAGAACGATTCGAGAATCTCTTTTAAAACCCACCTGATATTGTTAGAATCTCGTGCAAGACAAGGAAGGGTTTTTTGCTCGTGGTGCTTTGATGGGTGCGAGTCACTCTGGTCTTCACAAGGATCTGTCTTTGTCATCGTCTTGTTTAGGGGACTTGCCGGAGGATTGCGTGGCTCTGATTATCGAGAATTTGGATCCCGTTGAGATCTGTAGATTATCGAAGCTCAACAGGGCGTTCCGGGGAGCTTCATGGGCTGATTTCGTATGGGAATCGAAGCTTCCTAAGAATTACGAGGCTTTTCTAGAGAGAATCCTTGGTGGGTTCCCGGAAAATATTCAGAAGAGAGATGTTTACGCTTGTCTCTGTAGGGTTAACTCATTCGATCAAGGCACAAAGGTTGGTTCTGTCTTCTCTGTATTTCTCTGTTTTTTTTTGCAAGAAAGTTTTGTGTTTTTAAAAGAAGGGTATTGGTTTTGTGCAGAAGGTATGGATAGATAAACGAAGCGGTGGTGTTTGTCTAAGTATTTCAGCTAAGGGCTTGTCCATCACAGGTATTGATGATCGGAGATATTGGAGTCATATTCCCACGGATGAATCTCGGTGAGTTTTTTTCTCACTCTTTCTTTCTTATTCATCATGTAATTCTATTGCAATGGTCACTGTGGCCTTATCTTGCTTGATTTGGTTGTCTAACACTCCCTCACTTCTTCAAAAGATTACTTATTTCTCCCTAATCTGTCTGTTGGTTTTGTTTGTCTTAAGTAAGCTCTTCAAAACGGTACTCTTTTGCCATGAATCTGTGTGTTGATCATGTTTTATATGCAAACTTGTCTTAATTTCTATTTAAAGTTTGATTCTTTTTTTTTCGTTATCCCTTGATCTGAGCTTGATCTTTTGGTTTAACTCCTTTGTACAATTAAAGATCCGTAGTTTGCTGATCAAAGTTTCTAGTATATATGGGAATGGATTCACTATGATATATGTTATGCTCTTAACATTCACGTTTTTCATTCAAATTTAACATTTTTTTGTTGGGTCAGTTGAGTCTTATTTACATTATCTCGTGGTTACTCCTGATGTGTGTTTCTGCGATTTCAAAAGTATAAACCTTTTATTGATTCTTCTTCTTGCAGGTTTTCCTCTGTAGCTTACCTTCAACAAACCTGGTGGTTTGAAGTTAACGGTGAAATTGATTTCCCGTTCCCAGCCGGAACCTACAGCATCTTTTTCAGGCTGCAGCTAGGCCAGTCTGGCAAGTGGTTTGGTCGACGTGTCTGTAATACAGAACAAGTCCATGGTTGGGACATTAAACCGGTTCGGTTTCAGCTCTGGACTGAAGATGGTCAATACTCCTCTTCTCAGTGCATGTTAACCGAGCGGGGAAACTGGAACCACTACCACGCTGGAGACTTTGTAGTCAAGGAATCAAGAAGCTCATCGACGAAGATAAAGTTTTCGATGACTCAGATCGACTGTACACATACCAAAGGCGGGTTGTCACTAGACTCCGTGATTGTATACCCGAGCTCGTGTAAAGACCGGTTGAACCGGTTTTAATTTTTCAACCGGAGTCAGGTTTAGTGAGAGGTCAAAGTGGGGTTTTTTTATATGCGGTCTTTAGCCTTTTGTAGTAGATGTAGTAACATACTTTAGTCTATTAGTTATCAACCATTTGTTAGAGAAATGATTGTGTCTCATCCTCTTCCTACTCTTGTTGATTTTCAGTAGATTGTTTAGTGGTATTGTCAAAACAAAACACTGCGGTCTCGTGTTTGACCTTTTGAAAGGAAATGGGATTGCACATAACATCTACACTTTGAATAGTATGATCAATTGCTTTTGTATGAGTTGTATAGTATTATGTGTAATATTTTAGGATATATGGAGACATTCTAAAAGAATTAGTTTAAACATACATCAAAATGCATTTATCCTTTTTATTAAAAAAAATTAGAATTAAATGAAACATTTATGTCATGATTACATAGTCAACATAAGAATTTCCGTAAGTTAACACATTATCCGCTTACATCGAGTAAGCGGAGAGATATCCATTATGCATGAGCGGTTGGACCGTTACATTATGATCAATTACTATCACTTAACAATCCATTGATAGATGATTTGCATGCAGAACCACCTTATCAAAAGCCAACAAGATGTTGGATCTGACGGTTCAATCAACATATAGTAAACCAATCAGCAAACCAATAAACCGGTTTTCCGATGACCGACATTTGCGTCGGTCAAGACATATATATAAACAAATCACACAATCTCGTTTATTATATCTGCTAAGCTGCATCATCACGATTCAGGCTTAAGAGCTTCCTTTTCCCCTAAACATCGCTTTCCTCGAGATTGCTCTAGGGTTTCCATCTTCGTCACTGCTTTTTTTGATTCCTCGGGATTCGATTCCGGCCCAGTCTTAACTTCCCTGATTTTCCGGCAATTTCGCCTCGATTCGCTCCATTGGATCCCATCACCCTCTCTGATCGGCTTCGTCTCGGGAGAAAAGACGCTTCTTTTACTGGTTCTCGAGGTTCGTTATCTACCCTAATTTCATGAGCTTTAGTTTGATTGAAGTGTAGTTCTTTTAGCTGTTTCGATCTAGCATTCCGGGAAAGTTTTGTGATTTCGCGGGAAAATCTAGATTACACTTGTAAAGTCCTTTGCTTTATCACTGATTCGTTTGTTCTTGCTTTTGTAGGAGAAAGACTCGTCCTTTTTCTTATGTAAGTGATTCTGATGCTCTTTACCTGTGGTGAGATCGGTTGCTATCTGTTTTGATGAGGAAGAAGCGGAAAGGTACTGAAACTGAGGGTTCTGAGTATTCACCAGAGGGTTTATCATGTGCAGCTGCGTCACGATCATCCAACTTCAGGTCACACTTTTCACTAGAAGGTTACTGTAGACTCAAGAAGCGCTGCAAGGAGAATGACACTGTCGAGGACTCTGTTGGTTCCTTTAAGAGACGGCTCGCTGGCGTTGCTACTGCACCTCCCTGTGGTGCATCATCTTTGGTTTCATCAGGGAGAGGTTTAAAGAGGAAGATTGGTTGCATTGATGTTTCCACTCAGACTGGTAGGAAGAACAAGATTGACGATGACTATGTCTTTGGCCCTAATATTGGGAAAGGTAAGTTTGGGTCGGTTGGGATCTGTAGGTCGAAGAGTAATGGGATTGATTTTGCTTGTAAAACTCTGAAGAAAGGGGAGGAGACTGTTCATAGGGAGGTTGAGATAATGCAGCATTTATCTGGTCATCCTCGGGTTGTCACATTGCATGCTGTGTATGAAGAGTCGGATTGTTTTCATCTTGTGATGGAGCTGTGTTCTGGGGGACGTTTGATTGATCAGATGGTTAAGGAGGGTAGGTACTCTGAGCAGAGAGCAGCTAATATATTCAAGGACCTCATGCTAGTTATCAATTATTGCCACGAGATGGGAGTTGTGCATAGAGATATAAAACCTGAGAATATTCTCCTAACAGCTGCTGGGAAGATTCAGCTCGCTGATTTTGGCCTCGCCATGAGAATTGCAAAAGGTAAACAAATATCTCCTCTCTGTTGCTTAATTGAGCTGTGAAGGTTTTTACTTATGTACTTGTTCAATGCTTTTGGACAGGTCAAACATTGTCTGGATTGGCAGGAAGTCCTGCTTATGTTGCACCTGAAGTTCTTTCTGAAAGTTATTCAGAGAAAGTTGACGTTTGGAGTGCAGGAGTGCTCTTGTACGCTCTGTTGTCTGGTGTTCTCCCGTTTAAGGGAGACTCTTTGGATGCCATATTCGAAGCAATCAAGAAAGTGAAGCTTGATTTCAACTCCGGAGTGTGGGAGTCTGTGTCCAAACCAGCTCGTGATCTATTGTCAAGAATGCTAACAAGAGACGAATCTGCTAGGATCACAGCGGATGAAGTGCTAAGTAAGCCGTTTAATCTCTTTGCAGTGTGCAGTGTTGCTGGATCTTTTATTTGTCCTTTTCTTAATGCTTACAATTAGCTTCACTTGTGTGTTTCAGGGCATCCATGGATACTCTTTTACACTGACAGGACACTCAAGACCATGTGTATCAAGTCGAAGCACAAGGGTCAAGCAGGATCTCCTCCCTGCCTTCAGCTTCGCAGTCCGATAAAGAATACTGACGTATACAGAGCTAACAGAGAGAAGAAGACAACATATGATCCACCGACTGATTCATCCTCCAACACAGAGGAGGAGGAAGAAGATGAAAGCGGTGTGGTCGATGTGCTTGTGGTTGCAATCTCCAACGTGAGGATCTCAGAACCAAAGAGAAGCAGAATCTGTAGTCCCACGAACAGCCCCATTGAACAGCAACACTCTTCTAACTTGACCTCAACTAATACGCTCTGTCGAGCCTTTTGACAGAACCAGCTTCACACACAGTTGGGTTTCTTCGTCCAGGTCTGCAAGTCACACGGGTTGTCCCTTGATATGATGATCTTAGTTACTGTCATAAAACGTAATAGCTCTCTCTCTCTAATAGTTGGATTTGATCTGATTTTGGTTTTTCCTTCTACATTTCTGACTATCTTGTACAGATCATGTAAATAGAAATACGCTACAAGTGTTTGATCCGATTCTGTATCGGAATTATCTGGTCATTTCGTTAACCGTGGCGACAATAATCAATGGTGTACCATATATAACATTGTAGTCAATGAGTTTCCTTTGTGCCCAATCCTACTCACTTATATTTTAATAGTGCACATGTTCAAAATTTTTGTAGTAATCTCTTCAGCGCTTATCTGAAATAAGAGTTGACAACTAAGAAAGATCTTTAGTGTTACGAGTATATATATATATTAATGTTTAGGCTTCAGTGTTTAGGTCTTCGGGTCGTTTTTTTCGGATTTGAGACCTACATATTTAGTTCCAATAAGTATTTGAAATTTTTTTGTTCGGATCGGTTACTCTCGGATCCGGGTTGATTCAAATCTATAATTAAAATACCTATAAAATACATGTAAATTTTGGGTTTATAGCGAGTCCGGATCAGATTCGGATATTTAAGATTTGAAAAAGATTTGAAATACCCAAAATCGATTAATATTTAGTCAAAATCCGTTATATTTGTCTAGAATTTTGTAAAATAACTAATATTTAACTATTAATAATTAAAAATAAACATTTTTATATTATATATTTGACATTTAAAGTTTTATATTACTTAAAAATGTTATAAAACTAATAATGAAGATTGCTAACAAAAACATATTTTAACTAAATCATAAGCTAAAATATAGAAAATAGAACACATGAAATTATAGTTTTAGATATTCATGTTTCAAGTAGGGTATGAGACAATTATTATCGGATCAAGTCTATTTGGATAAATTTTTTTGGGTTTGGATCTATTCAGATCTTTTCTTTTCGGTTTCGATTCTTTCGGGGAGAGAAATTTCGGATCTATTAAATACTTATAAATTTTCAGTCCAATTTCAGGTCTAATATTATCGGATCAATTCCAATTCGAATTTTTGGGTCCAAGTAAAACATCTAGACCTATTAATGTCTAAAATATCTCCAATTTAGTTTATTTTATAGCATTAAGTGTTTTTTAGGACTAATCGGATTAGCCAATATAGCATATAACAAAAAAAATTGAAAAATGTATTATTCATCATAGTCAACGACAAATCATGGTATAATATCATGTGCTGATACGATAATTAACGGGAAATATATTATCCATGTATAATCCGATTTGGAAATTAAACCTTTTGTAAATCTAGTTGTATCCAGTAATACCAAATTGTCCGACCAGTTTTGAGGTGAGCAGCTCTCTCAATTAAGAGATGCATGCAACATACTTAGAAGATAAACATGATTTACAATGTTTAGTCTAACGAAAATGTTTACGCAATATACTTGGATATTGGAGAAAGAAACAAACGACAACGATGAAGTTCGGTCCATTTTGTCGATTTATGATATTAATAAACTAATCATAAGAACTTTCTCCCAATGAAATGTCAAGTAGTTAACAACAATCGTTATTGCAACAACACTAGATGGAAACGTGGAACACATTGTTATTAAATGTCCTTTTCTTTTATCATTTTAGACTCTTTGTTTCGGATCGATGTTTGTAACACAATAAAATATCGAATGTATAAATAAATTCTCATTTAACTTGGATTTGAATACTCTTATTAGAAACAAACCGTTGCATGTTTATATCTTTTTATAAGAAATTAAATTACAAAGAACGAAAACAGAATAACGTAGGCTTTTAGTTCTTGTTAGAGCACATATCTGAGCATGAATCCACACATACAGAAACTTTCTCTGCGTGATCTGCACAAACAAAAAATAAAATAAAAATAAACAAGAACGTTAATTAGACTTCAAACCAAATGATAAAAGTCTTCAAACATTCTAAGACATATACACAAGAATATAAAGCTTACCCTTATCTTCGATCGAGGAGGATGAAACACAATGATTGGTAGCACATCCCAGTTTGCAAAAATAATCAGTTTGGTTTATTTCCTGAAGATCTGATTCAGAAGGATTTATACAGTCCTTGAGACAAGTGAAAGGACATGCCAATTTTTTAAATCCGCCCGCAGTTGCACCACAAACCACAGTACAACCTTTGTAACATTCTTGAAAACTTATAGCCTCTGTCTCGACCAAAAGGCTCCCCATAATCATCACCACTAACATCGCGATTATTTTGTGCTCCATAGTTTCTTGGGGATAACAAAGATCTTGTTAGAAAGAATGTTATCAAAGTCGACTGAAAGAGTTTGTTGATTATGAATGTTGGTTTGTGTAACTAGCTAGGTTACTAGGGTTTATATACAGGGACTGTGTATCTTTGTGTTAACTATAGTCAACTTTTTCATATTTAGTAATAAATTAGTTTTGATATGCTCTGGTTTAATAATATTGTAGGTAATTAATATTAGTCGATTCACTTAGAATATATGCATTATTTCCGTACATATAGAATATGGTTATAATTTATTTTATGATACGAAGTAAGCATGGACATTTGGTACCAATTCGGGATTGGGCTGAGTATTTCAGATTTTCTTGTATTTCAATATATAGTTCTAGAGTTCGTTCACATATTTTTATATATTTGATCAGGTTCAGATATTTTTGATTATGGTTAAGTTATTTTGGATCAGATTTGGACATTTAAATTTAACTTAAAAAAAAAATTAAATTCTTCATTTTTCAAGTTGTATGTACTCAAAAATTTACCATTAACCTAACTAAGTTTCTAAGTTTTAATAGGTTAGACAATTATAGGTTTGAAGATAAAATTTTAAAAATAGAAAGTCACTTATTTGATTATTGTTTTGAGAATTTGGATGCAATTGTTGGTAGTGCATGAAACAAGAAATTTGAAATTATGCATATTATGATCTTGAACAATGTGATCAATATAAATACTTTGAATAAAATAAGAGAAGTAAATAAAAAATATATGATTATATATATATATATATCTAGTTTTTCGACTATCCATACGGATTTGTATATTATCCATTCGGGTTTAGATATCTAATCTTTCCTAACTTAATATTTTCGGATATTTTTTTTATATTTCATTTCGGTTTTGATTCGATCTTTATTTGGATCGGATTCAAGTTCAGTTTTCGGATCTGTGTAAAATACAATCCATATTATGAAGTTATGCATGAACCCAACGTATACATATTGTTTTTTTTTTTATTTCTTCATTTTACAATCATGAATGAACCTGTGACTTTAATTGGAGATGTCATGTGTGTACACATAGGTATGTGACGAATAATTATGAAGATTAGTAACCATCCTCTCCTTGCTGAGTTAAGCTCTTTATTGAGAGACTTGGGTTGATGGTTTCAATTGATATGTTTGTAACTAAAAAATACCAGACCAAATAATAAACATATCATTTTATTTGAGAACGCAATCGATACAAACTATGTGTTCTTATCATTTAATTTAAATAGTAAAAGTATCACTTTTAGTTTTCGCTGGAACACTTAATCGAACATGAATCAACACAGTCTGCGACTTCCTCCACATCTGTTCCATAGCACAAACAACAAAGACAAAAATAGAACAATAAATTCATTAGAATCAATAGATGTGGTCTTAGAGTTCTAAATCAATTTTTTAATTAAAAATAATCAAATTAAAATTTTAGATACTTTTTTAGTTTTAACCCTTCCAATGATAGAACCAATTAAAGGTTCTAAGTTTCAAAAATTTTAAAATTTGTAATAATAGATTACTTGCATCACACTCTATAATAAAAAACTTATAGTTATTGAATTACATAAAATTTAAATTAACTTGACATAAAAAAACATATAATATAGATTGAGAAATCATAAACAAAACTAAACGATTAATAGTCATTTTGCCTTGATCGTTTCTCGCATGGATCCCATCAATCATGCCTAAACCCGACCTCTCCCGATAACATTCAATTTCAATCTCTCGATTTGGGGAAGAGATGAGGATGAGGGATTAAAGATTAATTTTGGGCGAAATAAGAAAGAGAGAGAGAAAAAAAAAGATTGGGTGTTAATTTTTTTTTTAAATATCAACCAATCACAAAGTCACACCTATTAACTTAGAATTGGTTCTAAAAGTTCTATTTTTAGAACCATATCTATCTATTTTTTTTCTTTTTGATTTAATTTTAAACATAAATTAGTTAGAACCAAGAGATAAAACCCTCTTAGATACTCCATTGGAGATGGTCTAAGGTATTAAATATCCACATGCTAAAAAGAGATATTACAAAATATGTTTTTAAATAGATGGGATCGTTTCCAGTTTTTTTTTTCTTTTGTGATCAACCTCCACGTTACAACAATATTTTTACTTTGCATTGATTTACAGTTTTAAAAGTTAAAATTTAGTATTCATTTTTAGAGAAAAATTAATATACGTAAAACTAATGAAAATAATTCTATTGCATATTTAATATATAAACATATTTTAAAATTTTCTTGACACAATATACCTAAGTGAGACTTTTTAATCGCGCATGAATTTATCATTTATCAATTATCAAGCAATATTTTCAGATACATATGAGTACATTTTATGAGTTTGAGGAATTTCGAAAAAAAGAAAACTTACTTGGAATATCCACAGTAGAAAGAGGGGCACAGTGGTGCACAGCACAACCAAATTTACAGAAATCATTAGTTTGGTCGATAATTTCCTCAGAAAGATAAGATAGAGATGGAGATGGAGATGGAGATGGAGAAGAAGATGGAGATGGAGATGGAGATGGAGAAGGAGAAGGAGGAGAAGGAGGTGGAGGAGAAGGAGAAGGAGGTGAAGGAGGAAGAAGACAGGTTTTAAGACATGTCACTGGACATAAAAGAAACGCTGGAAACTTGTGCATACTCTTGCACACTATAAGACAAGCTGGATAACACTGACTAAAAGGGATTTTTGCATCCTCTTTTTCACCTAAATAGATTTTTTGAGCCTTTGTTTGGTCTATAAAGTTTCCCATCAGCATAACTATCATTATTGTCACTAACATGGTAACTTTTTTGCTCTCCATTATTTTTTGAGGGGGAGTGAAAGTTTTTTTTTGTAGATGAAATTGTTTTTTTGGTTGTGAATGTTGGTTGTGTTAACAAGGTGTATTTATATAGGGGTACCTTTTCATATTAGGTAACATATATACAATTAACAACAGATAACACTAACATAATGTGCAATTCTTCAATTCCATATTTTCAACCTGGAGATCTCTGTATTATTTGTTTACAAAATCAGAATATACATTACCATAAATATGTACAATCTTTTGTTTATGAGATACAGTTGACATACAGGCATGAATGTAATTTAACTGTGCTGGATATTGTGCATATGGTTTATTGAAATTACAAATTCAATAATTAAAATAATTTAAGATACAAATTCGTTCTTTCTAAAAACAAATAAACAAATCATTAGTTTTTTCATACATTTTGCTATCTCATAATTGCTTTAAAATCATGATTTTATTTTTATTTATCTATACTATTAAAGAAAATCCATCATAAAAAATTACTTATAGAAGTTGCTGCATCCATTCGATTTTAGTTCAATCTATAACATATAACTAAATATTATAATTAATCGTAAAACAACCAAACAATGTCATTTAATGTCGTAAGCATGAAAATTTTCCTTAACATTTAAATAAACTCACTTTGATTCACTCAAAGTTTTACATATGATCTTTCGATATACCACGTAACTATACAAACATCTAATATAAAGCATATAATTGTTTCAAATATTCCACCAACGTTTTGTTTAAACCAACTTCCTTCAATCCTTGATATAAACGATTCAAAATAATAGTATATAGGAGTCATGTCTGTAATTGATAATATTTTAAATTTTTTAATTTGGATTCAGATCGATTATTTCAGATTTGTGTGGGTTCATATCCATAATTCAATACTTATAAAATATTTATAGTTTTCAGTTATATAACGGGTTCAGATCGGTTCAGGTATTAAGGACACGAAAAAAACTCAAGATATCGGATGAAACACGAAAATATCCAAAATATTTAGATACTGTATAAATTCAAAATTTGACTCGAAAATTAAAAAGACCCAAAATTTTATTCAAATACCCAAAATATATTTTTTTAAAAATTGAGATTTTATTAAACCCAAACCAAAACTTAAAATATGTGCAATACCAGTAACATATCCAAAATATCTAAATATACCTAATATATACAACACATTTTAGGTATTCGATCGGATTTCAGATAGCACTTGGACTCTAACAGAGACCCATGGTCCAAAAAATATCTAAGATGTATATTCCATAGAACCAAACTTGTATTTTTTAGTCGATTTTAGTTTGTTTTTTGGATCTACGTAAAGTGTTGAGGCCTAAAAATATTTTATATAAGAATGTACACAAAAAATCTCAAATAAACAAATATAAATTATATAATTTAAAAAGTTCAAGCCTTCTGTATAATACAACTTTGTAACAATGTACAACGATTTAAACTACTATTTTATATTAAATTTAATTACAATCCAAAAAATTAACGTTTTCGAAGGCCAAATAAAAATCTAGTAATAAATTTTTTTTAACGTCTGATTAATTATGTTAGTACAATGATGAGAAATATTACGACGATTCTATAGCTGAAAATTTTACCACTTATAAGAATACATGTCTAGTTTTGTTATTTCGAACAAACCTCTAAGATCCATATTCAATGATACGCCATACATCATATTAAAAATCTATTGTAACTCTTTTTCATAATTTATAATTTGCATTTTCTAGAATTTGAACCACAAACTTCCAAAGGTATAAAAGCATTGATGAATGTTTATTCAATTGGAGTATGGGGATTTCCACAAATTTAAGTTTGTAAGGTGAAACGTTGAGAGAGTTGGCCAAGGCTTGGCTATGACTTTAACCGAACCGAAGTTAATCGAGTATTGAGAAAGTGTACCGATCGGTTTATTACAGGTATAGAAAAAATCGATCCTTTTCGTGTGTGATTGAACAAAAGAAGCGATCCCACGTCCACACGACACGATCTGAACAAAGCCTCCCGGAGCGACTCGGTGGTGACTCAGTCCGAGTGAGCTAGACCCGAGTTTCAATTTTTCTCCTCCGTTTTCAACCAACCATGGACATGAATTCGATGGCTGCTTCAATCGGCGTATCGGTCGCCGTCCTCCGTTTCCTCCTCTGCTTCGTCGCCACGATCCCCGTCTCCTTCGCCTGGCGAATCGTCCCGAGTCGACTCGGCAAACACATCTACGCCGCCGCTTCAGGTGTCTTCCTCTCGTACCTATCCTTCGGGTTCTCCTCCAACCTCCACTTCCTCGTTCCGATGACGATCGGATACGCTTCCATGGCGATGTATCGAGCCAAGTGTGGAATCATTACTTTCTTCCTGGGCTTCGCTTATCTCATCGGATGGTATGGTTTTTGAACTTTTGATGCTTCGAATCAACGAAAGTTTCTTCCTTTAGCATGACCCTGATCTTAGATAATGATGATTTGTGTGTAGTCATGTGTTTTACATGAGTGGTGATGCGTGGAAGGAAGGAGGAATTGACTCCACTGGTAATAAAGTTCCTTCCTTTTTTGGCTTTTGTATGCTTCTTGTTAGTGATTGTGATTCACCTTTCTTGTGATGTGCATTATAGGAGCGTTAATGGTGTTAACTTTGAAAGTTATCTCGTGTTCGATTAATTACAATGATGGAATGTTGAAGGAGGAAGGTCTCCGTGAAGCTCAGAAGAAGAATCGGTTGATTGAGATGCCTTCTTTGATTGAGTACTTTGGTTACTGTCTTTGTTGCGGTAGCCATTTTGCTGGTCCTGTTTATGAAATGAAAGATTATCTCGAATGGACTCAAGGAACAGGAGTAAGCTTCTTATGCTTCTTGAATCTTGACTACTCTCTGTCAGAATCTTAGTTTGTGAACTTTTGTGCTTCTCTAGATTTGGGATACTTCCGAGAAAAGAAAGCAGCCATCACCTTATGGAGCTACACTGCGAGCTATTTTTCAAGCTGCGATTTGTATGGCTCTGTATCTCTATTTAGTGCCTCAGTTCCCGTTGACTCGGTTCACTGAACCTGTGTACCAAGAATGGGGGTTTTGGAGGAAGTTTGGTTACCAATACATGGCGGGACAAACGGCTCGTTGGAAGTATTACTTCATATGGTCAATCTCAGAGGCATCTATAATCATCTCTGGTTTGGGTTTTAGTGGTTGGACTGATGATGCTTCACCAAAACCCAAATGGGACCGTGCCAAGAACGTTGACATTCTTGGTGTTGAACTTGCTAAGAGCGCTGTTCAGATTCCGCTTGTATGGAACATACAAGTCAGCACCTGGCTACGTCACTGTAAGATTCATAAACATCAGAACTTCCCGTTGATTAGTGAACTTACATGAGAGACTATATACACTTATTCGCATTGTTTAAAATGCAGACGTGTATGAGAGACTTGTGAAGAGTGGAAAGAAAGCAGGTTTCTTCCAGTTACTAGCTACACAAACCGTCAGTGCGGTTTGGCATGTGAGTTCTTTCTTCATCTATTACTCTTTGTCAGTTGATTCCAACGATGGAGGAACTAACTAACAGCATCTAATGCGACTTGCAGGGACTGTATCCTGGTTACTTGATGTTCTTTGTTCAGTCAGCTTTGATGATCGCTGGCTCACGGGGTAAATACTTTTCACTCTTTTTCTTAGTTTCATCTCTCTTCTTTTTGATCCAAATCTGTTTTCTTTTGCAGTTATTTATCGATGGCAACAAGCTATCAATCCAAAACTAGCAATGCTGAGAAGTACCATGGTGTTCATCAACTTCCTTTACACCGTCTTGGTTCTCAACTACTCAGCCGTTGGTTTCATGGTAATAAAACTAACCTTGTTTCTCTCTTCCTTCACACTTATGCATCACTCTAACGCCATTTTTCAAAACGCAATCGCTCAGGTTTTAAGCTTGCACGAAACACTCATTGCTTACGGGAGCGTATATTACATTGGAACAATCATACCTGTTGGATTGATTCTCCTCAGTTACGTGGTTCCTGCGAAACCCTATCGATCAAAGCCACGTAAAGAAGAATAAAACTGTTGTCTTCTTATTCTGTAACATTGGAAACTAACCCAGTCCGGTTCTTGTTTCTCTCTTATTTTATGTTACAGATTGTTTCGTTTATTTTTCTTTTATGTATTTGCAGATATATCTACCATTAAGTATAATCATGTGAATAATGTGAAAACATATAATGTTACCATAAAGATTGCCAAAAAATTCTTTCAGAGTTGGTATCTCGAGATGCTGATCCTGATACTGTGACCTACTATGTAGTAATACAAAAAAAAACATATTTAGTTTTAGTAAGTTTGGTTAAATATTAATACACGGGATTGACATATAATTGGATATAAATTGCATATTAAAAATGTTCACCTAAACATGCTTCAGACAAAAATTAGGTGATAGAGAGGTAGAGAGAAGATTAATGAAGGACACGCGCATGTGACACTCACGAGACAGCTTGAAGCCTTTATTCTTTATTGGCCTACTTGTCTTCTTGTCTGTAAGGCTTAACACTTTATTGTTATACTTACTTAAACATTTTCTTGTGTATTGTCACCCATATTAAACATTTAAGGTGATCGTCATCAAACTCGTCATTCATCATTCTACTAATTCGAATACAAGTTTTGAGTGACTCTATAATCAATTAGGAATTATAATACATTGTAAATTTAACGTGCCCTATACTCTTGTAATTTACTTGTTCCAAATAATTACTATTAAACAGAACTGTTTCTAAATAAGAAAATAGACAAAACACATACTAAGATATTAGTAAATAGTGATCGATGGAAGTTTTCAAAATGTAATCCCAAGGGAGGTGTGACCTTAAATTTAGATGAAACAGTCTGAATCAAATGGCTAGGCATGTCTATCGGTGGATTAGAAGCCTGCGAAACTACCAATTTTATGTTTAACTACAAAACTTTACGTTACCTATTTTTGTTTTTTTGGTTTTTGCTAAATTTATTTCCATAACTATTAAACAAAAAAATCCATTTGGGAAACTATCAATAAAACGTTTTTAGCAAAAAAAAAAAAAAAAAAACTATCAATAAAACGTAGATACGTTTAAATATATATTTAATCTAACTATATATATATATAGTTATGGTGTAGTACTGATCTAGTGGTGGAATTTCGAATAGTGAAAATCTCTATGCATGTAGGTACGTAAATCAATTGGCACATGTTTGTAACATCGTACTTAGGAATAGTTCCCACGGAAATCCCACGTGTTACTCACAGCTAATTTACTTAATATGGAAAAGAGTCACGTGTTCCAAAACAAATGTAGAAAGAATATCTTCTTTTTTTTTTGGATATTTGTGGTCCATTGTGCTGGACCCAACTTCCAGATTTTAATTAATGATAAGTTAAATTAATAAGCGAAATTATTCTATTTGGTCAAAGATTCCACGAATGCTATAAACCACTACATTAATCTCTTAAATCAAAGGGTAGCCATACCTATTTTAGCACATAGTTTATGTGCCTTTAGATGGAAACTAAAAAAAAAAATTGCTATAACTTTTCTTCTAAGACGATTTTCACTCAGATATAAAATAACGCAAAGTATATAAAATGTACATGGGTTGTTAAAAATGTATATGTACGAGTTAAGTATTAACAAAAATAAAATAAATTGTTTCTATTAAATGGGCAACCAATTAAATTAACAGGTGAGTGTTTGTGATTTTTATTGACTTTTACTTATATAGTTCATCCGCCATTTACTTACCATTTTAACCTTTTCAAAATTACCAGCTTGAGCCTATTCTATATTTATACTGAAGACCAAATATTAAATGTAATTTTAATTCAATCTTGCAAAAAAAAACACTAATCAAATAATTTAGTTTATTTCGTCTTGATAGCCAAAATTATAACTATTACCTACTAGAGTCAAGCATATTGACAAACTAAAGTTATATGTGTTATAGTCTTATAGCTTATAGAAAACAACGATATTTAAACAAATATTTATTCATTTTTATTTAAGAATTAACCAAAAAAGAGTCTCATTTTTAGGATTTGGGATTACTCTTTTGCCTATTACTATACAAACGGTAATTTAAAAAAAATGATATTAGCGTATATAATCTAGAAAAATGAAAAATACCGCACAACTAAAGTTTAGAAACTGTTATTAAAATATCCCAAATGATTTAGTAGCCTTTACTAGATTAGATTATATGTTAAACTATGTGGTATTAATAGAGGTATTTTTGAAGCAAACCTTCCATAATTTTAATTTCACAAATATACATCTCGAAAAAATCAAATGAGGCATTTTTTTACAATTAAGTAAGAGGGTCCCAGAAAGGAATGGTTATAATGGGATCAAGCTAAAACACTAATAACAGCTAATAACAGTGTGTTACGCGCGTAGATATCGCACTATATGGGTCCCATCACCGTAGCCTATATATTCCCCCTCTCCTTCACTTCTCTGCTTCATAACTCCCAACCGAAAAACAAAACAGAGCATAACTTTAGACAAAAACAAAACAAAACAAAAAAAGACTTTTTATTCGAACAATCTTTAAACTCTTTGTACCTTATCCTCACAAGAATCGAACTTACATCTGTTCTTACAGTATCCAGTGAGATAGTTTGGCTTTAACAGTATTCTCACTTTCTAGAAGTTAAGGCGAGAGTTCTTTTTTCTTTTTTTTCTAATGGATAATTACGATGAGATTATGCTGGCGGAGACGACGCCGAAGAGGCGTGCAGGAAGGAGAGTGTTCAAGGAGACACGTCACCCCGTTTACAGAGGAATACGGAAGAGGAACGGCGACAAATGGGTCTGCGAAGTCCGAGAGCCGATTCACCAACGCCGCATTTGGCTCGGAACCTATCCCACGGCGGATATGGCGGCGCGTGCACACGACGTGGCGGCTCTTGCTCTGCGCGGGAGATCCGCGTGTTTGAATTTCGCCGACTCCGCCTGGCGGCTTCCGGTGCCGGAATCAACCGATCCCGACGTCATAAGAAGAGTCGCGGCGGAAGCGGCGGAGATGTTCAGGCCAACGGAATACGAGAGTGGAATTACAGTTTTGCCCTCTTATGGAGATGAGGTGGACTTGGGTTTTGGTTCTGGTTCGGGATCAGAGGAGAGGAATTTGTATGGATATGTGGAACAAGAAGAGGAAGAAGTTTCCACGACGATGATGAGACTCGCGACGGAGCCGTTAATGTCGCCGCCGAGATCGTACATGGAAGGCATGACTTCTAATAGTTACGTGGAAGAGGAGATGTCTTACCAAGATATGTCATTGTGGAGTTACAATTATTAAGCGGGAAGTATATGAATACATTTTAAATAGTATGTTATCGTATTTGTGTGTCAGTGTGTACATGTGTAATAGACCGATAGTGTGTGAAATGAATTGTAAGATTTTCCTAGTATTAGATCATCTGGCTAGGTTAGAAGGTTCTTTGATGGATTGTATTGTTCTTTGTAAGGTTTTGTAAAAAAGGATGGGCTTTATGAATCCATGTACAAACTATAGGCCCAATTATATAAATTAAGCTAAAATTTATTGAGATGTTTAAACTCGACAGTTTAATCTACTTTTTTTTTAAATATAAAACAGCCCAATTTACTTGTGATTAAAAATTGTTCTTAGAAATTGACCATCAATTCATAATATTTTGACTTCGAAAAATATCTATTTTTTGACGGCCACTAAAAAGACTATATAATACTTTCTAAAGATTATTACATTTTTTTGGGCAAACAAATCATTCTATTTAATACACAATTTACAACAACAAGACAAGATTATAATCAACTTTCCAGTGAAATTGCAATTTGAAATACCAAGCTTATAGTTAATAAATTCAGTACTCATATTATCTAATATGTAATTCATAGATATTTTCCTAAAATAACATTTGATGTGAAGTTTGATATTTCCTAGATTTTTTAACAAAACTTCCGCCATAAAGTAACATAGCATTGTGGTAAAACATTTGAAGTATCACAAGATGCAATTTGAAAGTTTCCATCACCTTGATTTGCGAAAAAAATATCCATAAACTAGTGATTCTATCGTCTATGTTTCTTGTGTTCTAATGGAGAAAGCACGAGAAGATCTTCATCATAGTTGGTTTTAACCAAAGTTACAACATTACTACCAGCAACTTGAGAATACAGAACTACCATTGTCGTTAAGATGAAATTGTCTTGACAAACCATCCAAATGTTACCATCAAATCGAGATTCAGAAAACAAAAAACATAACATAATCATCCCATAGTTGTAATTGTGCTTTAATGTGAAGTTTGATCTAAGTAATATATTAACTTTTTTTAATTGTTTTAAAAAATCACTCTTAATAACTGTTTTATAATAATAGAGTTAGTGAACCACTTTCGATATCTTTTAAATCTTTTTACTACCTAAACTTAAAAGATAAGAGACTATATATGCATCAATTATATAATGATAGTGGCTACTTTTAATTGACTTCTTGGGTAGTATATTTATTTGTATTTGTATGGAGTGTTGGGGTTTGAAGCCACTACATTGTCGAACAAGTCTCAGTTCTATCTCTCATTGACTCTTTGCCGCAACCACGATCACTATGATAAACTATTTCCTCTCTGTTTTTATTGCATTACCGACTAAGATATAATCAATTCAAACATTGATGATCATAGCTCATAATTAGCACGTTTGGATTTTTTTCTTACATCAGAATCTTGCATCTTATAAGTTAGTTCAATCCAAACTAGTGTCCTCATCAAAACTAGAAACATTATTCGTCAATTAACTTTGAAACATTACCAGTTAATACAAATGCAACGAAAATGTTTAGTTATGTCATTATTTCACTTTAGATGGCTTCTTTTGTTTTGATTGGTAATGTGTTCATGCAATACACATAACCCAGATACTTAGTGTATTTATACAAATAAATAAATTTCAAGAAATCAGTTGTACAGCGTTTGTAGTCCAACGGTTAGGATAATTGCCTTCCAAGCAATAGACCCGGGTTCGACTCCCGGCAGACGCATTTTTTATCTCCTTAAACCATTTTGACCTCATCAAACTTTCGAAAGAAATCAAAGCCACACTTCTATTTCTTAGACATCTCCGGTTGTTTTAACAGCTGAGGGCAGTTTCCATGGAAATATTTTACTACAAAGCATAGAAAATAAGATCAAAATCTGATGTGTACAGAGAAAAAGAAAATGGTCCTCCGAGTCTTCTTCGATTTGGTCAAGCAAACGAGTGACAATCAAGGGATGGAGCCGTTGGAATATGGTGCAAGATGCCCATCGGATTATTTGTCAACTCTTACACAGAGTAGATTTTGATCGTTTAGTCCATGCATGAGTTCCAGTGGAAAAACCGGTATAGAAGTTTATACAAATGAAAACTAATAGAACCATCAAATCAGCAGAACATAATTAAATTTTCCATTTTTCTTTTGTAAAAGATCTCAAATAATTATTACAAATTTATATTTGCATATTACTTTATTCATGCCCAAGAGAGACAGGTTAAGTGTCACAATTTCTGTAATGCATTTCCTATAAGTTTTATCGGTGCATTCATTTTCTTCTCCCACGATACTCGATCGACGTTGCATTTTCTTTAGATTACTACTATTTAATCATCTTTCTAGATTGTTTTATCTGCTTCTTAGTTTGACACGTGCCCATGAAAGTAGACATAGAATCTTGATGTTGTGTTTCCTCATAATTAGGTGGACTCTGTATTGCCTCTAGCTATATATATAATAATATAACCAAAGGATTGAAAGATTTATTTCAACCATAGGTTATCACAAAACCTTATAAAACACCCATACACTGTAACACATATAGGCACTAGATATATACAAAGTGACAAGAGTTCTATTCTAAATATTTGTTCTAATCTCACGATGGATAGATTCTGGTCATGTAGATTCTTCATTGCTCTTTCTCTTTTCCTCCACTCTCAAATTTGTTTTTCTGACAAAGGTAATTAATTTATATACATACATTCTTATCTAGTTTTATATGTACGTTAGTGTCAAGTTACAGTTTTACCTTTTTTATCGCAGCTCCAAACTACTCCTTCATGCGCGACGCGACAGGGACTCCAACGACGACGTACTACGACTACATCATCATCGGTGGCGGGACTGCTGGTTGCCCTTTAGCCGCAACGTTGTCTCAAAACGCTAGCGTGTTACTACTGGAACGCGGTGGCGCACCATACAACAACCCAAACATCACGAGGCTCTCGGCTTTCGGAGCCGCTCTCTCTGATTTGTCCGAGGCCTCACCGTCTCAGCGTTTCATATCGGAGGATGGTGTTATTAACGCACGTGCTCGAGTTCTCGGCGGCGGAAGCGCTCTCAACGCCGGGTTTTACACACGTGCTGGAACCAAATACGTTAGGTTCGTGTATACATATAATATATCGATCTACAAGATATAATAGATATTTGTAATTAACTAGCACCAATTGAAATGTTGTTAGAAACATGGGTTGGGACGGAGGGCTAGCGAATGAGTCGTACCGTTGGGTAGAAGCCAAAGTGGCGTTTCAGCCGCCGATGGGGCGGTGGCAAACCGCCGTGAGAGATGGCTTATTGGAGGTTGGAATCGTCCCTAACAATGGCTTCACTTATGATCATATCAATGGCACCAAATTTGGCGGTACTATTTTTGATCATAACGGCCATAGACACACCGCCGCCGATTTGCTAGAGTACGCCAATCCCAAGGGTATTACCGTCCTTTTGCATGCTACAGTCCACCGGATCTTGTTTCGGACACAAGGTACGTACTTAGAGCATGTACATTGGGGGTCTCTTACCAGAGTTTCTTAACTTTTCTAAAATACGTTTCTTAACTTTTAACTAAGAAAACCTAAAAGACGTCTCTTAAATAAGAGTCTTAAGAACCGTCTCTTAACAAAAAAAAATTTAAAAAAAAAAAAAAAGTGTCAAATTAAGTTAAGAACCTCGTTCTAAGAGACGCTGATAAATATGGTCTTAATGTATATACTACATTACATAGAAATGTGGTTAAATTTATCACATTAGATATTTTATTATATGATAGCTAACTATAAAATCTTCCATTAATATACACGCTTAAGGTACCACCAAGCCTATAGCCTTCGGAGTTGTGTACCGAGACCGGACAGGTCAACTCCACCGAGCTTACCTAAAGGAAGGCTCATTTAATGAGATCATCGTGTCGGCCGGAACCCTAGGGAGCCCACAACTTCTTATGCTAAGCGGCGTCGGCCCATCAGCTCAATTACAAGCCCAAAACATCACGGTGGTGATGGACCAGCCTCATGTGGGTCAAGGGATGTACGACAACCCTATGAACGCCGTGTTCATCCCTTCTCCGGTCCCTGTTGAAGTCTCACTCATCGAGGTGGTTGGAATCACCGGCGAAGGAACATACGTTGAGGCTGCTGGTGGTGAGAACTTTGGTGGTGGAGGTGGAGGTGGTAGTGGTTCTTCCGCTAGAGACTACTATGCAATGTTTTCTCCAAAGGCAACGTTATTAGAGTCAAACTCAATGAAGTTATCATCAGCCCAACCTTTTCAAGGAGGCTTCATTTTAGAGAAAGTAATGGGCCCACTATCCACGGGCCATCTGGAGCTCCGGACCCGAAACCCAAATGATAACCCGGTTGTGACGTTCAACTATTTCCAACACCGGGACGACCTAAAACGGTGCGTTCGAGGGATCCAAACCATAGAGAGAGTTGTGCAGTCTAAGGCGTTTGCACGGTACAAGTATGCGGATATGTCTTTTGAGTATCTCCTTAACCTTACGGCAAGTACTCCTGTCAATCTAAGACCGCCTCGAAGCGGTCCTGGTGCCTCGTTGCCACCATCAGCTGAGGAATTTTGCCAACATACGGTTACAACAATTTGGCATTACCATGGAGGGTGTGTTGTAGGTAGAGTGGTCGATGGGGATTATAAGGTTATTGGTATCGACCAGCTTAGGGTCATTGATATGTCGACCGTTGGTTATTGTCCTGGTACAAACCCTCAAGCCACGGTTATGATGCTTGGCAGGTGAAGAAACATCATTCTTTTATCATACAAATATACTTATAGCGACCTTGTTCGTATTTTCACTAATGACTAATGGTTTTTCGGTGACTTGGATCTCTTGCAGGTATATGGGTGTGAAGATCATGAGAGAGAGACTCGCCAATAAGTAGGGCTTTGTGAAAACGTTACTACGTACAAATGAAATGAATCAAGATCTTATTGATCAATCTTTCTTGTAGCCGAATACATGTTTTTCGTTGTACTTTCATTGATCAACATTAACATTACGTTAACCTCTAGAAACATACTGAACTTTTTTTTTTATTGAGAATCTTACTTTACCATAATACAGAGTTACAAAATAGAGCACATTGACACAATAGATGGATTAAAAGCCCAAACATAACAACAAGAACACAGAGTCAATAAACATTTCCAAAAGCTTCCCTGTTGGGATTTTGGATCAAGACCATAGTCAATTATCAACTTTAAATCTCTGTCTTCTTATTTGGTTCGAACACAAACTTGACAAGAGAATCCTTTACAGACAACATCTCCGGAAACTCTGTTTTCAACTTAGTGGCATCAAGCTCATTGTTACTCCTCGGAGCTACAATCACTTTCGCCTGTTCTTCCAACGTGAAGTTCTTCCAAGTGAAACTCGGATCGACGAACTCTCTATACATCTCCAGTATCTCATTGTGACTCACCACCCCAGGATTAGTGAAGTTCCATATCCCCGTCAAGTTCCGTTTCGCCATCTCCAGAGAGATAGGGAGGAGCTCATCGAGAATCGTCATGGAGTTCTGGATGTCCACAACTTTCTCATACCGAGTTATCTTGGTGATGAAGTTTCTCGGGTTTGAGAGATCTGATGAGATGGGCATCCTTACCCGGAGCGTGCATACGTTCTCATAGTTCTTGAGCAGTTCCTCTACCTACTACATATACCATGATTAGAGCCAGGTTCCAACTAAACACGAGCCATGATCTTAATATCACAAGACCTATAGGATCGGGTTTAATCCGTTTTAATTTAATTGATATTGTGATTTAGAATATAGTCTTACCGTTTCATAATGATACATCTTTAGAAAGAAAATTGTTTAATATTTTTTTTTAAAAATTTTGATGTAAATCTAGCAATTAATAAATAATTTTTAAATTTTTTAAAAATAATTTTATTTACTAATTTTTATTGATTTAAATTATGAAAAATAAATAAGTCAAATAATTTAAGATAGACCTAAAAGAAATTGTCTTAAAAATAGCACTTAAAAAAAATGACAAAAATAAATTTTATTAAAGGATGTAAATATACATTTATACCACTTATATAATTTATACATATGATTTAGAGTTACGAGATAAAATTTTTAGTACAAATTTTCCCAGTAAATAATCATAAAAATACATTTAATATTAAAATTTAATATGTTTTAGTAATCCATGTGAAAAACTAAAACATGTAATATTTTGCAAACTAAATCACTATACTAATAAATCTAAACCGGATTAAACCGGACTAATCTGTTATTTCAAGTTGTAATAAAGTGAAGAACTTTCTGACCATTGCCTTTGTCTTGGAGTAGAACGAACCGGTGAAGTTAGGAGCATCCTCTTCCTTAAACCCGAGACCCGACCCGAGAGGATGACCCGAATCGTACTCGAATATACAACCCGTGGCGTAATTGATCAACACGAGTCCTCTCTCCTTGCAAACATCAGCTAGATTAAGAGTTCCGACAACGTTTGTACGGATGGTCTCCACCTTGTGGGACTCGCACCAGTCCACGTTCGGTCGGCCGGTGACTCCGGCGGCGTTGAAAACATGGCTCGGCTTGACGGAGTCTAGATCGGAGATGAGCGATCGGCGATCCTCGAGACGGCCAGAGCCGTAAGTGTATGGGATTCCCTGAGCTTCGCAGAGCTTGCCGAGGAGACCGCCGATCCAGCCTGTACGACCGTAGATTAAGAAGTTTAGAGACGAAGGTGACCCGTTTGCTTCTGTAACCATTCTCTCTGTTATGATCGGAGAAGAAGAGTGTGTGGATCTGACTTCTCTGAGAAAGTCGTTATTTATCATATTTTTTCAGGGACAGAACTTTAATTTTGCCGCTCTATATTATTTTTTATTCACCAATTGACCCCGAAGGTTTTATTTGTTATGTAGCACGCCCTCAAATATGGTCTGGTCAACACAAGCTTTGTAATTTTATCCCGTTAACTGAGCTTCAGATTCATTTTGTACGTAGAAAAGTATATTAGTTATACGATTTTTACACTAATTGAGAGTATGATTAACGTAGGTCTTTTAAAATGATGTTTTTAGTGTAATATAATATATGTTTTTTATCTTTTTATCTTTTAATTAAGAAAAATTAAAAAATATCTCTTATATTTTTTTATTTAAAAAGTGTTTTTTTATTTTTTATTTAATTGATAAAGCTAAAGGGATAGATGGCAAGGTTTTAAAGTTGAGGTATATGACTGAAATTAAATTTAATTAATATTCCAGACAGACAGAGGATCTCTCAAGTTAGTGGCGTGAGGGATTAATTAACACGAGGTGATTCGCTTAATTGGTGATTGAAATTAAGAATATTTTACTTTTTTTGTTGAAAACAACCCCAACGTTTTTTATGTGTTACAATACTTTTAATAACATTGAAACTAGGCCATTGGTTTTAGTTTAGAGCTCCATCCCCCTCATGGCCCTCACCACGACATATTATACTATTAGAAAAAAAAATCCATTTCTAATCATGTATCCACGTCGTAATTTTACATTGACTAGTTGATTAACGTAATGAATAAATGAAACTAATTCTATTCTATGATAATACACCTCCATCACTCTTGTTCGTATTCATTCCACACAACACAAAACATTATATTTCTTATAACAAGATATTTTGTAATCCGTGGACTCCACCTTGAAGATTGATAGGAGTCTTTTCATAAGTTTGGGAAGTATCCAGATTAAATTAAAAAAAATAATATTTTGTAATACATGAGAAGTGACCAAAACATAAAGTCAAATGGACACTACATCAAGGCTAGGAGAAAACACATAAGACAAACCAAATATTAGTGGGCACCAGTGTATAGTGAGTCTAACGATAATTAAGAGTATAAAAACGTGTGTAGTTTGAGAGGTTAATGAAGATACCTCACGAGTATTTTAGCTTTAATTTGAAGGAGAAGAGGGACTTAAGGGACTGAGAGCTTGTTCCAATTCCTCTTGCCTTGATATAAGAGCATGTTTATTGCAGGGTTTTTAGGTGGGGTTTTTAACTTTTGTTAAGAGCCAATTCTTAGTTTTTAACTAAGAAAAACTAAGAACCGGTTCTTAAATAAGAGTTTTAAGAGTCGGTTCTTAGCCGTAAAGTAAAAAAAAAAAAAAAAAAAAAAAAAATAAAAAGTTAAGAATCCCACCTAAAAACTCCGCATTGAACATGGCCTAATGAACCAATTATTGATTTGCTTAAGCTAAAGGCTTGTCTCATCGACCAGTTTTGCTTTATCGTCTTCTTGACTTGACTAATGAACCAATAATGGATCAGCATCCATGTCTCCGTATAGATATGCAACTAGATGATTCAGCGATGAATGCGCTCGATTAGCTAGGTATATAAGTAAATTATAAAATCATTGTGACAAATTAGTATAGCCATTAATTACAAAAAAAAATCAATGCTTTAATTTGTGTACCCTTTCTACATGTAAATGATGTATATTTTTATGAGACTTTATTTACAAATTAAACTTCTAAAAAAATCTGTGAAGTCCTGTCAAAAATGAAAAAAAAAAAGAAAATCCAAAAAGGGAAAAAATGCAATTTATTGGTAGACTTGTTTTTCACACACATAAAAGGACAAAATGACACATTTGATAACGGAATGAAAGTCTCTTGATATAGTGTTGACTTCATCATTATGACATTGATTATGAAGAATTATATCACAATTACATACATAGGTTATAAATTAAACGTATAGCATACAGCTGCGCGGCCTGCGCCATCCACAACAAAAAGCCATCGAAGCTTCTTAAAAATCCCAAGTACAAAAACAAAAGAAAGAGAAAGAGATAACTCATAAATTAGAAATCCCGTTATGGGTTTTCAAGGGAAAAAACTGTAATTATTCAGCGGAAATTGGTGTAACTCTTGTAAGTCATGCCAGTGTTCCAGTTACTGGGAGCAACGTTCCAAGCATAGATAGTTTGACCGGTGGTATAAGAAGTGATACGGAAAGAGAGAGATTGACCGTAGAGAGAAGAAAAAGCTTGGTAAGAGGCTCCCCAGTTGTGACTCATGCTTATCCAACCCGTCCGGCTACCTCTCACGGCCATGCTCTTGATGTCTCCGGCGCCACCAACATTCATGACGAAGATGAGAAGCCAATAAGCATTCCCTTGGAACTGAAACCTTATACCTCCGCTCCTTTTGCATGCGACCCTATATATAATAACATAAAATATTAATTACAACAATTTTTGTAGTATTAGTATCTAAATGTCGTCGTATTAGTAAAAGATAACTATGAGATATACCTGCGGTATGCAACAGGGATGATACCTGCTTTCCAATTAGCAAGTTTCATGAAAGCCGGTTTAGCCATATCGAAATGGGTTCTAGGAGGATTGCACCAACCACCATTGTTGGTGTCTTGGTACCAATTAGGAGGGCAGAGGTTGGTGGCTGTGACAACCGTCGATGGATTTCCATAGTAACAATGTTTCGACTTCACACACAGTATTTGGAAACACTGCCCGCATGCGTAACCGTCTTTGAACAACGTCGTGCTTAGCGCCGCCGTGTTCAGGCCGTAGCCGCTGTTAAACAGGTTTCCGTACCCACATGCACCACCTGCATAGATATGTATTATGTCATAGATTGTATGAGTATATATATGCATGTAATGTTGTTATTGAGGAATAAATTCTGCAATGTTTTTATCTTGTTGATTATATTGTATATATGTACATGATAGTGAAATATATATTTTACGTACCCATGGTTTCACTGCCTGTCTCGTCGCCATAGAAAGTGGCATGAGCGTATCTCCACGGGCTCGGCCTGTAATATCCGGCGACGAACTCACCGGAGATTGCAAAAACGACGAAGACTATTGCAAAGAATTTTTTGAATCCCCAAGAACTTGAGATCGGACCCATCTTTAGTTTATTTTTCTATTGGATGGGTTTTCTTAGGGTTTGTTTGTTCATGAAGTAATCGAAATGGAGACAATCTTATATAGGGACTCTCTTTAACAATAGTGGTGGCTACTACGTGAGGGTCATAGTCCCTTTTCCATTTTTTTAATTGGAGACTTTTGTTTCATTTCACTGAATGTTGGAAATGTATAAATTAAATAACAATTAGAGAAAGCAAGTAAAATTCTTGTTTCAATGACGTTTTAGAATATAGTACAAGTTGACGTGCGAGCAGGTTCTTTAAGTGGTTCTTGTACCGACTTTATCTCATCTGATCTATCTATATAGAAATAGGGCATGGTATATTTATTTTTATTTTAAATATTAACTTGTTTTTAGTGATTAGTTTTTTTCTTTTGTCAATGATAAGTTGATGTAACCTTATAAATTATGTATTGCCGTTCTAATGTTGCCAAATATATAAATATGTTAATGATAAGTTTATTACAATGTCCTGCTTAATGCTTATACGAATCGTCGACTAAACTTTTCATATATCCATCGTGGGAGAATTATATTTAATGGTCTGGTAGGTGCTTAATTCTTCAACGGGATAGTGAATTTTTATAAGTAGCTATAAATAAATATAAAATATAAAAGTAGCTATAAATAATATACAGATAAGTTAGTCAACTAGCATATTGGTGGAGCTAATGGTTTTATAAAGTTTTAAGCTATAAAGCGGTAACATGTAGTTTTCATTGGTATTGTATCATAGTTGGGCAAGTTTTCTTCATAGTCCTTCAAGTTTCAACCAAGGAATACATTTTAGAAAGTTAATAAGAATACTCTAGTCGGAGGGAACGGTCAAATAACCCCTTGCCGTCCGTACAGTTATCTCTATGAGACTATATATGAATTTCACAAATTGACCTTTAATTTGCTAAATAAACGTAGTATATTCTCCTCAAATTTTTTATTTTTCTTAAAGAGGCATTAATATTGGAAGAGAGACATTGAGGATGTCATTTCAACATGAATTAAAAAATCCTAAAATGCAATGAAAAGCCTCTCGTTTATTGTTGACATATTCAGTTTAACTTGTAAGTTTTGTAACTACTTGAAATTCTTAAACTGTTAGTCGTTGTAATGATTTTTTCCAATTCAACTCTAACCATGTTAGTAAATGTAAAACAAAACTGGAATTGCAATTTCTAACAAACTTTGACATATATTAATCGATCAGGCAACCAGTGTGCTGATACTTTAGCTAGGAAATCTCTCCAAACACCAATATTTTGGTCTTTATTTTATTCTCGTCTTTTCTCTATAGCTCTTAGCTATTGTTCTGGAATCACTCACATGTTCTTGCTATTGTTTTAACCTTGTAATTGAATTTGCAAGTAATCAATAATAAGAATTTGCTCTCTTATTAATCTTAAGGAAAATCCTCTCAAAACCTTAAGTTTAAAACCTTACAAATCAATCTTAAAAACTCTTAAAAGATGCAACATGTCTGCAACTCTTTATATAAGAATAGATTACTCCTATTCTTATTAGTAAAACCCTATTTTGGATATATCCTAATTCTCTTGTTATCCATAACTCGGTGGAATTAGGATAGCTTGTTATCCAAGCTATTTCAAGCTTATCCCAACAATCTCCCCCTTAAGCTTGAATCCATTTCTTGACAAATCTTCAATTCCGATCAAACTCCTCATCTCCTTGTACCGTGTTCTTGCGAGTGCTTTGGTTAGTATATCAGCCTTCTGTTCAGTCCCAGCTATGTGTTGCACCTCAATTAGACTATTGTCTACACACTCTCTTATAAAGTGATAACGTCTATGGATATGTTTGCTTCGTCCATGGAACACTGGATTCCTGGTGAGTGCTATGGCTGGCTTATTATCGATGTGTATGGTCACTAACTTCCTTGGTTCTCCAACGATTTCACTAAGTAGTTCTTGTAGCCATATTGCTTGTTTTGCAGCCTCGGTTGCATCCATAAATTCTGCTTCACAAGATGATAAGGCTACCGTTTCCTGCTTTTGAGAACACCAGGTGATTGGCGAGTTTTGTAAATAGAAAATGTGACCGGTCGTACTACGTCCATCATCCTCGTCCACATTGTGACTTGCATCACTATACCCGACCAATCTCATGTCTTCTTTCTTTCTGAACATAAGTCCGTGTGAACAAGTTCCTCGCAAGTAACGGAGTATCTGTTTCACGGCCGCTGCATGTGATGTTCTCGGCTCGGCCATGTAACGACTTAAGAGGCCAACTGAATAAGAGAGATCGGGTCTAGTGTGTAGTAAATACCTGAGACATCCTATATTTCTTCTATACTCCTTGTCGTCCACTCGTTCTTCATCATGCGCCTTGGATAATTTGAGACTCGGATCCATTGGTACATATACTAGATTGCAGTCTTGCATTTGTGTCTCCTCTAGTATTCTCTTGGCATATCTTTCTTGTTTTAAAGTGATCCCCTCTGAGTGTTGTTCGACCTCAATACCCAAGTAGTACGTGAGCAATCCTAGGTCACTCATGTCAAAGCGTGTGGACATCTCTTGCTTAAAACCGGTGATTAGTTCAAGATTAGTTCCTGTAACGAGTAAGTCATCGACGTACACGGCTACGAGGAGGAGGGTATCCTTTTCTTGACGTCGGTAAACAGCTGGTTCCTTAGAACATTTTGTAAACTTCAGATCACCAAGCACCTTATTCAGTTTTTCATTCCACGCTCTTGGAGCTTGACGCAAACCATAGAGAGCTTTGTGTAGTTTGTATACTTTGTGTTCCTCTCCTTTGATCTTGAATCCTTCAGGCTGTGACACATATACTTCTTCTTTAAGTTCACCATGAAGGAACGCGGTTTTAACGTCCAAGTGATGTACTTGCCAACCTTGTGCAGCCGCCAAAGATAGTAAGAATCGAACAGTCTCAATTCTTGCAACCGGAGCGAATACTTCGTCGAAATCAATCTCACGGCGTTGAATATAACCCTTTGCGACCAATCTTGCCTTATCATTATTGATACTCCCATCCGAGTTTCGCTTTATCTTGAATACCCACTTGAGTCCGATTGCTTTGGCTCCTGGTGGTAGCTCGCATAATTCCCACGTTTTGTTCTTTACTATAGAGTTTATCTCATCAGAACATGCTTCTCTCCATACTTTATCGATCTTAGCTTCTTCAAACGACCAAGGTTCCTCGTTTATGGCCAATAGTAGTCGCTCCCCCTCAATTTCTGCAAGTAGAACATAATCATCCAGATAACCTGGGCGTTTGCTTTCTCTCATCGATCTTCTTAGTCCCACATTCTCGACTTCTTCATCGTTTTGTTCGTTCTCAACTTCTTCTTCCTCTTGTGGCTCTGTTACAGATTCCTCTGTTTCAACCTCCTCTGTTTTTATGTTTGTACCTTCGGCATTTTGAATCTCAGTGTCATCGTCTTCACTGATACCATGATTGCCGTACGTTCCAAGTTTTACTGTAATGTTCTCATCTTCTTTCTCAAGATATTTCCAGTCCCAACCTTTATCTTCATCGAAAAATACATCTCTGCTAACCACAATCCTTTTGCTTATTGGATCTAGAAGTCGATATGCCTTCGATCCCGGTTCAGTGCCCAGGTGAATTAGTGTTCTAGATCGATTATCTAGTTTACGTAGATGAGGAGTCTCAACCTTAGCATACGAGATGCATCCAAACGTGCGTATGTGAGCCAAGTACGGTTTTCTTCCTTTGTACATCTCGTATGGGGTTGATAGAACAAGTACGCGTGTAGCAACTCTGTTGATGATATATGTAGCATGCCTTACTACCTCTCCCCACAAGTAATTAGGCAGGCTCATATGTTTCAACATGCTTCTGGTCATCCCGAGCAGAGTTCGGTTTCGTCTTTCGACCACACCATTTTGTTGCGGTGAGTATGGAGCTGTGAGTTGCCTAGAGATACCATGTGATTCACAATAGGATTGGAACTCGTGGGAAACAAATTCACCTCCTCTATCAGTTCTGAAAATTGAAATAGATCCTCCTTTCTCTTGTTCAACCATCGCTTTAAACTTCTTGAACTTCTCAAACGTTTCTCCTTTATCCTTAAGGAGTATGGACCACATGTAGCGAGAATAGTCATCTATCAAGACAAATATATATCTCTTCTTAGATGGTGTGCTTGGAGTTATCGGTCCACAAAGATCTCCATGTATAAGTTCAAGTGGTTTGCTTGCTCGGAATGAAGTTACTTTCGGAAATGGGAACCTTGCTTGTTTACCAAGTAAGCAGCTCGGGCAAGTATTAGTTTCGATTGTGATCTTTGGTATCCCATGTACAAGTTCCTTATTGATCATTAGCCGCATTGACTCTCTTCCTACGTGTCCCAATCGTGCATGCCACCTTGCTGATGCACTTGATGTCGTTGTAGCTTGGAAACATCTTGCTTCCACGATATCAATTTGAACTTTATAAAGCCTGTTCTTTGCTCTTCTAGCTTGTGTGATCAGATTACTATCTTTGTCTCTAAGTATGAGATATTCGCCTTTCATCCTAACATCGCAGCCTGCTTATGTTGTTTGTCCCAGACTTATTATATTGCTTTTAAGATCCGGTATATAGTAGACATCGGTCAATATTTTCTTTTCTCCATCTTTGTTGCAGAACAAGATTGATCCCTTTCCTTTAATATCAATGCGGGAATCATCACCAAACTTAACCTTTCCTGTGATGGTTTCGTCGATGGACTTGAAGTATTTGCGATTTCCAGTCATATGATTCGATGCACCGTTGTCTAGATACCACATATTTTCAAAACTTGTCTCTAACTCTTAACTCTTGTGGGTTAATGTTTCGCTCGTTAAGAAATACAAGCTCGTGCATCATCAATTCTTCAGCTTCTTGTGTACTCTCATCTTTTACTTCAGTTGTTTCTTGTAGCTTTAAGAGCCGGTCAGGACACGTCGACGCGTAATGTCCATATTTGTCGCAGCGGAAACACATTATCTTCGATAAGTCGACTGTGTCTTGGTATCGATCAGTATACCGATTGTTATTCTGATACCTATCGTTGTTTCTTCCTCGTCCGCGACCACGATTGTAATATCGTCCATTACGTCCTCTTCCTCGATTATAATTGTTGTTATACTCACGGTTCTGATTATTCGAGTCGGAGGCTGAGTTTTGGTCATTATTTGCAGCATACATTAACCTGTTTTGTGTCTCTTCCTCTTCATCATCTTTTACTCTTTCTTCAAAAGCCTTTAATCTCCCTATAATATCCTCGAAACTTGTAGCTTTCAAATCGAGGACTTGTTCCAGAGAGGCAACGATGTGTATAAACTTCTTTCGTGGAAGGCTAGATAGGAATTTCTTCACGAGTTTATGTTCTTCTATATTTTCTCCTAGTGCGGTTGATTTAGATGAGATTTCGGATAGCTTTCCGACAAAGTCATCTATGGTGTCGCTGTCTTTCATCTTTAGTCTCTCAAAATCTGCCATTAATGTCTGGAGTCGAGCTTCACGAACACGATCTGCACCCATATATCGTGCTTTAATTGCGTCCCAAACCTTCCTTGCCGTGTCCAATTCACCAAGCTGTAGCACGAGTGTTTCTGGTATGGCCGAGAATATTAGGGCTGTGGCCATGTCATTCTTGTCGCTAGCATCTGATTTATCTTCGATTGCGTCCCATACCTTGTAGACTTTCAACATTAACTTGCATCGAATCGACCAAACGGTATAATTCGTGGACGTTAGCATAGGGCATCCTACCGTCGCCGATCTTCCTCCTTCGTGTGGTTTTGCCAAAACTATATCTCCCATGTTGTTTTGTTTTTCAATCTTTCCTAGAAGCTCTGATACCAAATATTGTTTTAACCTTGTAATTGAATTTGCAAGTAATCAATAATAAGAATTTGCTCTCTTATTAATCTTAAGGAAAATCCTCTCAAAACCTTAAGTTTAAAACCTTACAAATCAATCTTAAAAACTCTTAAAAGATGCAACATGTCTGCAACTCTTTATATAAGAATAAATTACTCCTATTCTTATTAGTAAAACCCTATTTTGGATATATCCTAATTCTCTTGTTATCCATAACTCGGTGGAATTAGGATAGCTTGTTATCCAAGCTATTTCAAGCTTATCCCAACACTTGCAAGCTATTAGCCTTCATTTCCGTCAAAGTTTCTTTGGGAACCCGGGACGAGCTCATCCTCCACTCCTATCAGCTACATACACTTTAATTGAAGCTAAGGAAAGTCTGTCATCATCAGTGTTGGTATCTATCAACCGTTATTAAACCCTCTTTCTAGGGTTTGTCGTTGTCAGTTCTTGTACCCACTTTAGTTTCTTTTTGGGAACATCAGTTCTAGAGTTTCAAGTGAAACATTTTTGCGAGTTTCTTCACTCCTTTAACACTTCTATCTTTCATATTGCTGTAGCTTTTGTTTATCGTCTAGCCGTCAAGTCTACCTCCGGTTGTAATCGTTTAAATCCGTTTAGCTCTTAATATAATATAAGTGTTTGTTCTTCAAAAAAAAATTGTCCTCGTTTTAGTTTTATTAAGGATCCTGTAATGAACGACAATTTATCCTAATGTAGTTGGCAACACAATATAGCAACTCAAAACGTACATTGGTCTGGATTTTGAATGTAACAACATGCATCAAGAAGTGATCATATAAGAATAACTTGAGAAGTATTTTAATTTCTCCACAGATCACTCCCATAATTACACATTAGCATCTTAATTTTACTATTCTTTCTTGAATATTCCCATGATACATAGAGGATGCATCGATTAATATAAAAAATACAGCTTCGTTTCCTTAACATATCGTTCAATAACTAACAAATAGATTTGATCATTAGCCTTCTTTGACCAAACCGGACCATCTCTCAACCCAATTGAACCGGTGAAACCAAAGGCTGGTTCGAGAAGAACGCCTTCAAGTTAGCTATGGTAACCGCGGCAACATTTTCCAGAGCCCCATCAGTGGCCACAGCAGAATGTGGAGACAAGACAACATTGTCCATACCAAGCAACTCCTCAGGAACTTGCGGTTCGTTCTCAAACACATCTAAAGCTGCACCACGAATCACACCTTCCACCAGACACTTGACCAACTCCTTCTCATTAATCAATCCTCCTCGTCCCACGTTGATGATAACCCCGTCCTTCCCAAGCGACTCCATCACTTCTCGATTCACAACGTGTCGCGTCTGATCCGTAAGAGAGCAGCAGAGCACGAGGATGTCATTGTTTGCTGCTAAGGAGAGAACATCGGGGTAGTACTGGTATGGGATGCTCTGTTTCTGAGTTCTTGAGTTGTAAGAGATGATGCAGTCAAAGGATTTGAGTCTTTTGGCGATACGGGATCCGATACTGCCTAATCCAATGATCCCAACTCTCTTTCCGCTTACCTGCAACACATACAGATTCTCATAACCACACAACGAAACAGAACAAGATTCATAAGAAAGCTCTCATCTTTATCAAAAAAAAAAAAGCTCTAATCTTTCTCCTGATTAAACTCTTCTTTTTTTCTTTGAATGAATGTAAGAATTTATACAAACCAAAAAAAACGTTTGTACAGTGACTGCCTCTTTGTTTAGAGTGTTATGTATTTTCAGAGTTAAAAAAAAACAGAGCAATAATGAAAAAAACAGAGCAATAATGGAAAAAAACAGAGCTCAATCTCAATTTTTAAACTCGTTGCTCCGCATTAACTTCCACAAAGAGTTAGATTATCTGTACCCCCACAAGAATCTAACGCTTAATCTACAGATCCTGAAGCCCCACCATCCATAAATCACTTTAAAGTTCTCAACTTTTTTTAATGAACTCAAGAAAAAAGCATTCATTTTCAAGAAACAGAGAGAGAGTTGTGTAAAAAAAAAAAAAAAAAAAAAACAGAGAGAGTTATGGTGAAGGAACCTTCATGCCTAATCCGAACTGCCCTGGATTCTCCCATTCACCAGACCGAACGAAACGATCTCCAGCTGGAATACGACGGAGAAGACTAATCAACAACCCCACGGCGCAATCCGCCACGTCATCTGAGAAGGCTTCGCCAGCGTTTGTCACGGCGATGCCGCGACGTTTGCACTCGGCGAGGTCGACGTGGTCGGTGCCGACGCTGGTGCAGACGAGAAGCCGGAGAGAAGGGAGGTGGGCTAGGAGCTCGGCGTCGATCGTGAGCCTGCCGATGTTGACGAAAGCTGTGACGGAGGAGGCGTGGCGGGAGAGGAAGACGGGAAGTGGATCCGGTGAAAGGTGAGCGTTGAGAAGTCGGAAGTTACGACTGAGGCGGTCGTCCAAGTAAGCCAGAGTTGGTGGGCGGTGAACGAGGACAAGCGGAGATTCTGAAGATTCCCCCATGTTAGATGTGTAAGAAGAGTCTTTGGTCCTTTAACTCTCTTTATATCACTCGAGTGGGGTACCCACCAAACTATTATTCGTCTTGGTAATGCCATGATAGGAGCCTATCATCGGTTAAAGATACTCAAAAGTTTAATATTAATATTTTTTGCTCTCATACTCCCATAATTGAGATACTTAATTATAATTGTAATAATATAATATTAAATAGAAATTAAGTTAAGACAAGTTTAGATACTCTCTTGTGGCGGAGATATTAAATTGTCCCTTTTCAAATAGAAAAGATACTCTAAATTGTTTTCATTATCTTAAGTACATTTTGTAAAACTCTTGTTATATGGAGAATGATTAATAGACATTATAACAAATTGTTAGTGAAATAAAAAGATATTCTAACAACTACCACGAATTTCAGTCTTTGTTTCCAAAGAAAGCTGTAAAGCATCAATTGTTCTTTTTGGTTTGTAACGTTTGAGAAAGGTTAAGAAAGCGATTTTGAATTTCTTTGTCTTGGGATAAGATTTTAATAACTTGTACTGAATTGTTATTTATTTTAAAATTTTAGTTATTAAACTTTTATAATATGGATTAAATTTCCAAACTATTTTCTCACAAACAAAAAAATAAATCTCATGCAACTCTAAAATTTGGTTGGATTCTATGATGATCTCCTTTCACTTATAAAGTTCAAACCTGTTTTGAGTACAAGCAAATCAAACACGTGGGTGGAGGTACTTTAAAACCACCTAATATTGAGAGAAATTCAACTTAATGACACTTTTTGCAATAAGGAAAGCACCAAAACAGTATTTTAGAGGCCAAATTTCACAAACACGTGTTGCAGCATCATAATAGCTCCTACTCTACTTGGCCTTTATAAGTGGCATTGGTTCAAACAAAAACTCATTTCGAGTTACTGTAACGTAACGCTAAAACAGTTTTAAGAATTCAATATTAAAGATATTTATCAATGTCCAATAATATCTAATTTATATGTTTTTAGAACAATGATGATTAGAAACATAGAATCACAAATCCATCTAAATGTTTAATTTTGTATACCTTTAAAATTTTAAATGCTATTTTAAATTATTTAAATATCCCTTTGATATTATTTTGTTTTGTTCCGTTAATCTTGTGATATTTAAAAACAAAAAAAAATATTTTTGAATTTTGCTTAAAGAACTATATATTGAAAAACTATGTTGCTCGACAAAATAATGATGACAACTCACCGTCTACCACCATAAAATAAATGATCGTGTTCATCATGTCCCATAAATTTTAATCAAAATAGGTTGGTCTACGTGATTTTTAAAGATTACAAAAAGGAGTCAATCCAGTGAATGCGTAGTGTATATTTTTGGTCGTCATCCAAAATGAAAAGAAATGTACGTTTTTGCTAAATCATTATTTAGTGTGTAATAAATAAAGAGGAATACCTATGATAGATTTAAAAAAAATTTGTCATCAAAACAATTTTTTTTTTAAAATGACTAAAATAACATCTATAACAATAAAGTTGCATTTTCTCTCTCCACAAGCTGCCATGTCAGCAAGGAAGAGTGGGGCATTTTTGGACACCTGGCATACCAAAACACAGCTTTCTCCTGCGTTTTGTGCATTGAAATCGTCTTGGGCTTTTGTGGGTATGAACTGGGCTTTTCTCTCTCCTTAGCGCGTTTTAGGACACGTGTCCTCTGTTTTTCCGTCCAACAATATCGCCTCTCTTTCTATTGGGCTCTTAAATCTTTGTTTGTTTGTTGGGCTACTGCAGAAAATATCCTCTGGCCCTACTACGATTACAAACAAGCTATGCTCTTCCTCTGTCCTCTTCGTCTCCTAAACACTCCGGCCACCTCCTCTGTAACGTCTTCTGATTTTGTGTTTCATCTCTTTTAATCTCAGCATTTACTTCGAGCCCACTACTCATCCCATTCTTTCTCAATTAAATCATCATAGGTAACGCTTGAAGCTCTTGAGTATAAATGGGTTATGCAAGGTATGATCAAACATCAAGGAGACCAAGAAACTTTGGAATTTGAAGAGTGATAAGAGAGGGAGAGAGTGGTGTCTGTTGAAGCCGAGAGGGGAAGCAATTGCCTCTGGGATTTCTTTTTATCTCTATTAACGATTATAGAAGGAGGAGTGTTACTTGAGATCAAAGAGGAATTGCAGGTTTTTGACTCACTGTTTGTTCTTAATGTTTTCTTGATTTTGAGGGTGTGTTCTCTGTTTTAGATTGGGATTGTAAACAAGTCTAAAGTTTTGATTGGGTCTGATCTATGAGTTTACAAGTTTGTGTGTTTGGTCACAGAATTGATTAGTTAGTTTGTCTGATGGATTTAGGTGAAGTAAAACCGAAGAATGTCGTAAAACAAATTCGAAAGGCTCTTGGAGGCATTGGGAATCTGGTCAACATTCCAACGGGAAAGGTGATCATCTCTTTCTTGGGTATTTATCACCTACATTTGCTTGCAACTCATATTTAAAAAAAAAATAAAGTTTAAAAATGTATCATATCGTTTCAGGATATTGCGAGGAAGGCAGAGGTTGTTGTTATCATCATCCCTGAAGAAAATGAGAAATCTTGCAAACCACATGTTACTAAAAAGGAGGTTTCACAGCAACCCTAAGAGCTCGAAGCAAAGTACTAACGTTTATTAATAAATATTTATGGGAAATTTGTTCAAATGTCCATTAATATTCACAAACCTCAAACCTTATATAGTTCCACATGTTGAGTTGACCGCTTAGATAAGAAAGTCACGGTTACGATGTGAATTAGTGTTTTGTTGTAAAACAGAGCGTGTGGATAGAGCATGTGGACACTTGATTAATTTTCATCTGAAACCGTCGACGCTTATCCAAGGAACCGTGAATACGAACCGACTCCACACGTACCGACACCTTCTCATTGAGGGATCTATTTTCTCGCTTAGTCGTATTGACGTTACACGGAACAACGACAACTTCCGGCTATCTGATGCCCCTGTCTCCATTCGATGCGGCTATCGTACAACGTTCATAGAGCTTACGGATTCTGATAAGCCGATACCAACTGAGATTTTTTGATTCCAAAGCTACGACCAGCTATTGGCACTGGAAAACCAACAGACACTAACTACCAGGTATGCTTTTAACATTTTCTATATCTAACTGTTTAACATGTTTCCACCGTATTATTCACGGAACTGGATTTTAAAGCTTGCAAGATATACTTGGTGAGCTAACTGCTGTAAAGAGCACCATCAACGACGGAACACACGGCTCACAGCGTGTTATGCTTACACTACGTATGGAAAGGTACTTTCTATAGTTGAAACTCAAGTCTCTGTCATGGGTGTGAACTATATATCTGAATGTTGTCTTTATTTACAATGAATCTTCACAGGGACGTGAATGTATGTGTTAGTGTGTTTGACGGTTAAGCTCCGGGTCAGGACCAAAACTTGTGTTGGTACTAGCATCAACCCCAAGGTTGTTGGAGGTGAGTTACCTGGAATTTTCTTTTCTCTATTGCCATCATTCATAACTTTCCGTTACTGTCCTGCAATTGGTTATGAATTATCCCTATTGCGATTGGTATCTTGTGTTCACAAACAAACGTAACATCTTTGAAACTAACTTTACTTTACGCAGACCGGTTATTTCTCAATGCGACCTCTGGAACCTACATCTACATTGACACTGAGACAGATGCTGGAAAGGAGCACATACAAAGTAAGGAACTCAGCTATGAATATTAGATAAACATTTAATATAATACCCAAATGATTTTGCTAAACCTATCCTTTCCTGCTACATTAATCCTTCTTTAGGTTGTTTGGGGATGGCTCAAACCAGATAACCACTTCATCGAAGTTGCTTCATGCCCAGAAAATTGAACCCCTCACTGTTTCTGAGCTTACCCTATATGTCCTCACAGCTGATCCGCAGGTGAAAGAAAGATTAATCCTCAGTTAACCTCCCAAATGTCGCTCTTGATTGTTTCACTCGTCTTACTGATTGTAGATAATCGAGTTCTTCTGTACTGTTGAAGTAACCGATATCCAGAAAGAAAATGGGTGGTGTTATATTGGTTGCCCTATCGTTGTGGCTTCCCTCGGGTAACGCTTCTACTCGCAGAGCTTCTAACATATTAAATTCAACTTCCACATGTTCTCGCCGCATTTACAGTTTGTTTGCTTAACTTACTGAACAACAGGTACCGTGTGGAACTATCTGTAGCAGACCAGACGGATGATTCTGTCTTTGTGGCTTTTGATACGAAGATGGCTAGGTTAACGAACATCCAAGCTTCAGAAGCTGTAAATATGCTCATCTTTCATCAATTAGTATTAAATAATAATTCCCTTATATGTTTGGTTTTCTAAATACACGGTGTGTGTGATTGCAAGGTGTTGGTATCAATGATCGTGTCGAAGATGAGCTGCCCCAGTTTGTTGCGGACATTGTTGGGAAGATCTTTACTTATGAGCTCAAGTTAGGAGACTTTAACTTCACTTCCAAGAACCAAACCTTCACCATCTCCCGAATCATTACTAAGTGTCAGCGTGCACTTCTCCCAGCCATTACGGTCTCTGCTGGTACCAGTAGCACTATTGTTGAGCAAACTGATGGTGTGGCAGCAGCACTTGGTGAAAATACAAATGTCAACTATCAATCTTCCTCATCTGCTGTACCAGAAGGAGAGCCTCCAGCATCAAACAAGCAGATTGTTGACCAAAATGAGAATGGAAAGAAGAAGGCACAGTTGTAGTAGTTCCACCTAGAAACACACAAATCACCACTACATTTCCTTATGTTTTTATGGCGTTCTTTTAGTTTGGTTATGCTCTATAATTTTAGCAACTTTATCTATTTTAAATCACACTCAACGTGACTGGTGTTTTACCTATCAATGAAAGTTTTTTCAATATACATGTCTTCCTTTTAGCTCAAATTAAGTAAACTTAAGCATTGAAGAAATCATGTCCTCTGCATGTTTAAAAATGATTGGAGATGATAAAACTACTCATCAAAAATTATTTACACAGCCGAAAAATTACGTGATCATTTTTCCAAATTATCATCAGGAATTACCCTCTTCATTTTAAATTTATCAAATATTAAAAAAGAAACACATTTCCATCCATAAATATATACATCAAACCTCTGAGTTAAACTACCTACATCTTTTTTTTTTATCAAAAACTACCTACATCTTATACAGTCTTTCTGTTAATAATCTTATTGACGTTCATATTAGGTTGAACATATTTTGCTAATGGGACCAGGAATTAAACCAAACTTCAGAGGGACAACGAATTAGGCCACTCAATGGGGTTTACTAAGACAGTCATATGTATTGCGCTGTTGCATCAGTCTCAGAGTTGCATTCCTTGAATATTAATTACAGTGCGGACGATTATAGCAAAGTAACGGTTGCTTGGGAGCCCGTAGAGTTAGTTTGATTATTATAATTGTCTAATCAGTAGAAGAAAATTAAATAGGTCATTTTGTGTTGATTAATAATTTAAGTATTTATCATTTCAGAATTATTATAAATTATTTCCTTGACTAATAATTCAATTAAAATTCTAACATAACAAAATGGCACTAATTACAATTTAAAGACAATTAAAACATGATAAAAATTTCATACGAGTTACACGTTAATAATTTTTAATATTGATTTATTTATTTTTTACTCTTATATATTTTGAATTTAAAAATTTTTTTAAAATTTAAATATTTTACCATAATGAGCTAAATTTACATCAATGTCATTTTAGGTCTAATGTGTCCACTATAACAGATAATAATAAAATTTAAAATTATTTCTAAAGAATTTGGCATAAGTATTCATGGGTATATAATGTCAACTCAATGTCACTACACTTCTCTTACATATCATCATGAATTTTTCAAAATGAATTCAAATCATTCATTATCAAGCAATCAAAAACTCCATACTAATCCAAGAAAATATCTATCGCATTTGCTGGTCAATCGTCGAGAAATAGACAACGTTCGTAATGTCATGGAATGATCAACGATTTTAGCTAAAAATGCTCAAGATAACCAGATATACGAGAATATCAACATCAATATTTTGACAGGCCATTCACCAGCACTACTAACCATATACAACAAACTAATGACGAGATCTCTTTTCGTCGGTAAAGCTGAAGCTTACTATGTCAAAAGCATAGGGAAATATTTTCATAAAGACAACTCTCACTTACGAGACCATCATCTTCAATTACCAGTGGGAGGTTTGTATCTCTATCACTTACATGTATAATCATATTATGTAGAGGAGTGATGGATATAGAAAAAGCTTGAATGAAAATAAATCAAAACCACGAGCGCTTAATGTTGGAAACAAATCCAAACATATTTGCACATAGTACATAAGAAAAAGTTATCATTTCACATAGCAACCCTCATGACAACAATGATAACAATAACATGCAGGCCCGGGCTTGACCCCATACACATGAAACAATCGTATGGGGCCCATGATTTATCAAAAAAAAACAGGGTCTACTTTTTTTTTCTATCAAAACAGGGCCTACTTTTTTTCTTTGTTATTTGCTAATGGTGTAATGAGAAAAGTTAAAAAAGTGATGAGACATCTTTAAAATACAAACTCAACTAAATCTTATATATCCTTATGTTATTTAATACAATGGATTAAAAAATAACAATAATTGATTAAAATATTACTTTTCATGTTAAAATACTTTTTCTTCCCACATAATAATTGTCTTTCCCGCTTTCCTATTACCTTCTCATTACAAGACAAAATATTCAAATGTATGAAGTGTCTATATAATAATGTTTACAATCTCGGTTACAGTTGCTCCAACTGAGAAAGAAAAGCTTCTCAAAACTGCAGTTGATGTAATATTATTTACGGTCAACTATGTTACAAAAAATATTAAATAGTTTGGCTAAAAAAAATTTGATCAAAAACCTTGATTACGAAAATTTGATAGATAATTATGCAGATTTTTTTTGTAAAAAGTATTATTTTAAAATAATGACAAGTTTGTACTAGTTTTGAGAATGTTGTAATCTTTATTAAAAATTGATTTTTTATCAATAGATGTTTTATGTATTAGTTAAGGCCATGTTTATCTCCGGTCTCTTAAGATGAGGTTTTTAACTTAATTGACTCTTTTAAAATTTTTTTTTTATAATTTTTTTTTGTTAAGAGAAGACTCTTAGATCTCTTATTTAAGAGACGGTTCTTAGGTTTTCTTAGTTAAAAATTATAAAACGTTCTTAAAAAAGTTAAGAACATCTGCTATGAGACCTCTAATAAACATGCTCTTAGGGCCTCGTTTTTGTATTTCGTATTGGACCTTCAATATCTCAGGACCGGCACTGATAACATGTCGTCGAACCACATAAAGAATCGATGCAACTTATGCTACTATTATAAACAAATGATAAGATTTTTGAATTTCATATAAATCCCCTCTCCCCTATCTCCCAAGTTTTATATTTAATGGAGACCTTTCAACCAAATCCATTTATGTTTACAAATAAAATATTTACTATTATGCTTCAAATAAATATACAATGCCAAAGTAATAACATAAAACCATTCCCCACTTTCAATAGGTATTCATCAATGTCTTTGCCACTTTCCACCAAACAATTTTCCTTTTTCGATATATTAGACGTGTATTACTACCAAAAAAAAACATCATTGGAAAACCATCAATATCATTTTCCACACCTCACGTCCAAATGTTAATTTGCAATATAAAAATTAATTTACTCAAACAAATGTCAATCATTACGCTATACAAATTATCGACATTCCGCGCGAAGCGCGGACAAACCACTAGTTTATTAAAGAGTGTAACTATACATTTATATTCTTGGGTTAACTTATCTAGATTTATGGTTTAGAGTTATAAGGTGGGTTTTGGAGATGAAGTTTAAAATTAAAAAAAAAATATTAATTTTTAAAAAGTAAAAATAATTATTTTGATCATTTTTGAGGTTTATTTTTGTGATAAAAACTTAAAAATAACTATTTAAAAGATTTGTTTTTAATAAATTATGATAATAATTAGAAAACAAAAAAAAATACCTCACAAGAATTTCATTAACAAATTATAAAACTGAGACTATTAAAATTTTATTACGTGGGATTATATGTATCAAGGAAATAGTATCAATCATCACTCATATGATTTATTCAATCATTCATCATATATTCTCTTTAGTGATTGTATGATCCTCTCATTTATTATTTGATTCATATAGCTCTACTATATAAAGCTATGTAACTTTTATTATAATAATAACGTAATTTACACATTTTTAAGTTAATACTTCCTTCGTTTCGTTTTATTTGTCGTTTTAGGTTTTTACACGCAAATTAAGAAACCATTTAATTTTACATATTTTCTAGATAAAAATACAATTACCTATACACCTAACCACACTTCAACCAATAGAAAAATAGAATAACAGATAAAACTAATAAATTTTGCATTGAAATTATAAAACGACACTTATTTTGAAACAAAAAAATTTCTTTACAACGATAACTAAATCGAAACAGAGGTACTGTGGTTTTAGAGCAGATTATTTATGTGAGTTTTGATCTATCAATCAAACTCAATATAAACACATTTTCATAGCTCTCATTTAGTATTTCATGTTTTTCTTCTAATGTTTTAAATTTTTTTTCTCAATATTTTTGTTTAATTGTCTATTCAAACAAGCTATAGTGCTTCGAGTGATAATTTATATATATAAAAAAACAACGTGTCACTTGTGCTGCATCTCTAGTCCAAGTCTTTACGAGTCCACTTCCTACTGCAATTTCAGAATTAATATGCGGTCAAAGTCATTTTGACTCCATCAAGCTATATGCTTCCACACGACTTTTATGTCGTCCATGTTCTAAAGCAATCCACGCTATAAATCTGTCTAACCATATGGTTCAAGCGCAACGCTTCTTAATTATTATCTCCTATAACATTCTTTAAAAGATCAATCTCAAGACGTCACCCCCTTGAGCTTGAGAGGGCGGATCAAGGAAAGAGTACCAATCATTATTCATATGATTTACCCAATCATCCATCATATATTCTTTTTAATGATTATATGATCCTCTCATTTATTATTTGATTCATATAGCTTTATATAGAAACTCTTATTATATCAATAACACAATTCACATATTTCTCATAATAATATGCACATCAAGTTTTATCAGTAAAAATGTTTCATATAAAAAAGTTTGATATTAGTTTTTTTTGTCCCTAGATCGAAACAATGTATTATAAATAATGTGCGTCAATAACCACAAAACAGATTCTCCAAAAGGAGGTTTGTATTATGTAGTCAATAATGCACTCTTTTATTGAACTAGAATACAAACATTATTAAAGATGTTCCCTCTTAAATAATTAAAGAAAACTCGTAATAAGATCCATATGAATTTAATTTAAATACGATGTTCCCATTTTGATTATCCTTTCTTGAAGCTCTGAGAAGTTAATCTCTATTCCTTTATGGACCTGCAGAATTTTAAAAACTTTCCTAAATTAAATCATATTCTCTTCATAATACAATGAAAACAGAATACAGAAACTATTACCTCAGCGACAATGGTATGTATGAATCTTAGGTGCGCTCTCGTTGAGATGCAACTAACAACATCAAGGCATTGTTCTTGAACAAGAAGCTGAAGAACACTTGAGAGACAAGATTCGTGTCTGAAACAGCAGCTTACTACTATCTCGATACCGACCAAACAAGTGCTCACCTTAACATCGATATGTTTGTCTCCAACACAAGAGCAATATGATGATAGTGATGATGGTGATGATCTTGTAAAACATTCTCCTGTTGAATAGGGATGAGTAATAGATCTCTTGATTCGATCTCTTCTCTCGCTGCCCTCTTTGATCTTCTTTTCTAAGTCTTTGATGTAATTCACAGCTTCGTGAACGTGATCTGATGAAGAACGCTTACCCTATTTATGCATCAGCGTAATTAGTTTAAAGCCTTATCCAACAAAATTAAGGTTAATATAATTGATAGATGATTGTATATATAATACATATAAAGCAATTTTGTAAGACAAAGGATCTAATTAATAATGTATTTACCTTAACATATTGAACTGGCAATATATATCTTAGGTGCTTGAAAAGAGACGTGACTTCTTGCCTTCTTTGTCTCTCGATCTCTCTATGTTTGGCTCGCTTGTTCTTCGGCTCAACATCTTCTTTTGTGGTTTCATTTGTCACGGCCGTCTCAGTACGGATCCTTTGTCTTCTCTGGTCGTTTTCAGTATGCATGATCGGATCATTTGATGGATTAGGATCTTGGAATGATATTAACGTTGAAGGAGTCAATAAACTCGAGAAATCCATATCATTTTCATAGGCAAAACCAAATGTGAATGATGAAGAAGATGGAAAATCCATAGGGTCTTTTTTTTTTTTTTGGTTGGTAGTTGTGGTAAACTGTTTTGATGATAAGAATCTATGGGTGCTCTGAGTTGTTTGCTTTTATTGTTAAAGAAAAAAAGGCTATGCAGAATTTCGATAGCAATGCAGTGAGTCATTTATACTATCCAAGACTTTTCTTTTTTTTCTTTTTCTTTTCAAGTAATGATTATTATTTTTCCTTCTTGAGATAGATGTGACGGCAGATTTGTAACCTCAAAAAGAAATATAACGTTATGATTTCCGAAAGAGACGAGTATGTATTTGTCATACGTAGGCCGCCTTAGTCCTACAAGTGATTGATTAATTTATTTGTCAAGAAGTGGGTGATACTAAATAAATGATTAATTTATTTTTCGGAAAACGTTTTACAAGATCTAACTTGAGCTGCTCATTTAACGGCTATCAGTTTAGTAAATTTACATAATTAACATTCGTTTAAAATGTGCGTGAAGGATAATTCTTTTATTCATCCGCTAGTAGATTCTTGAACTGATACATGTTTTAGTTTTCAATAAACAAATAAGAATTCCGAACAGTTAAGTCACATTGTTTCGATTAAGTTTCCTGTTTCCTGTTTCCTGTTTAGTAAAATTCATATTGTATAGTATATGTTGATGCATGCAAGCAAAACCAAAAGCCCTTATCTGACTGATAACGGTACATGTTATGTGCATATCATGGTATGATCATATCGCCTAAAACGTTATACATTCCCGACCAATATGTTTTTTAAAAGTTATAGGCCACTATACGCTAGATATCATAGTTTAGGTAATGAAGATACGTGCAAAGATATCATATTATATCCCAGACTTAATTAAGATTCAAGGAACCGAGGCCGAGTGTATATGACCGGTTAGTCAAGAAAAAGCTAATCAAATCTTCCGATCGGTTTAATATTCAGTATTTTTTAGTGTTTATAGTATATTTTTTTTTTCACGTACCAACTTGTATGATAAACAAGTTTATGTGGCTTTCAAAATACCAAGGATGCTGAAATATATTGTTTATATCTTACGCCGCCCAATAACATTTTAATCATAGACGTATATTTAAATTCATCAAACAAATTTTTTGTAGTTCATGATTTTATATCAATTTCATGTGAAAAGCTAAATAGTTATTTATACCAAAATAAATAAGCCTTTCTCTAGTCATGATGGCATGGCATCTAAACAGAAGATTCTTATCATCGATCACACCTTTTTCAGGAACAAATTGACCACCATTGTTCAAAAATTAACATATATAGTAAAAATCACTAATAAAAATCACTTATCAGTTATTACCTTTCAGGTTCTTTCCATGTGAGCTTTGGTAGCTTTTTTGTCTGTCTAAACTTATCTCAAATTTCAACTATGTTTTTTTTTGTTTAACCAGGTGTTGACCTTGCGGTCCACCACCTAGGTCCAGTGCCAGTCTTTGTCTGTACTTTTTACGGCCTTTGACACGTCTCCAAACCCGAGGTTCGAACCTGTGTCCTCCAAGCCGAAGCTTGGAATACCACTAGACTAATTCGTCCGGGTAATTTCAACTATGCTTTCGTCTTTGATTTTTGCTCTGTCTTCTCTTACAAGTTCAGCATTCTCTAATTTACATATCTGCATGAACAACAATGGAATATTATCAAATGTGGGAGTTAATGAGAGTTATTAAGGATACAGTCATCCATAAATAATCGATGTCAACCAATGCAATTGATATAGTTTGGTAATGTTTCGTAACTTATAGTCATTTTTATTAAACCGATTAATTTGGTATGCGATCATATCATATCATGTATTCTCTCCGTTCCATAATATAAGATGTTTAGAAGAATTTTTATGTTTCAAAACATAAGATGTTTTCATAATTTTAGATAACTTTAATTTTATCAAAAACTGTGTAACCAATCAAATTTAATAATTATATTTTGTAATTGGTTAATTAATTTTTCATTTATAATTTTAATAATATAATCTACATAAAAAATAGTTTTTTTAATAACCATGTTTTATCTAAAACATCTTATATTTAAGAACGGAGGAAGTACGTAATCAATCCTCAAACCGACAATTGTGTAATTAGATTGCGTTATTGATTCATCTCCATGCCTTATCATATGTTTTTTTTTCTCTTGGTACTGAGCAGCACTATCTTGATGTGATGAATCTTTATCACTTTGAAAAAAAATATTTTACTATCGACTAATATACTGCATTTAATAATTCAAAAGTTTGTTTTATTAGTCATGTTTAACTCTAGAGATTATAGGACGCCGTCTATGATCTCTGATAAGATGAGTAAATATGCATTATAGATATATTATGTATGATCAATTACGTTTTTAAGATTGTTAGAATTGTTAGTTTTCTTGTTAATTTTATTTCTCTTATTCAAGACAATTTATGTTGATATCTCATTTAGCCGAAAATATGTTATACCATAAAACCAATCAATCACAATAGTTTACAGGCTATATATAATTCTGAAAAAGGTTAAAGTAATAGAAAGTTCCTTAATCACAAGTTTATGTAGTGGAGATTAAAAATGATATTCTAATTGCGAAGGATGACGTGGTCACTTAAATGATATTTCTTTTTGCAATAGTTGATGGATTTTAATGAGTTAAGGGGGGTCGGGATCAGAATTAGGTATGAGATTTCGATCCTTTATAGAGATGCGGTCCACTAGATTATGTATTTCCAGATCAGTACATTACTGTGTATATATGATTCGACATAGTGATGACCATGTTGGCAGTTATTATGAACAATCAACCATTCACCAAGAGGTCATTCATGACATGTGTATACCATATCTACAGAGAAGGAAGAAGTGACAATTTGCTCAAGCTTCTTGCTCAAGCTTCTTCGACTGTACTCTTAATGTTTTTTTGGGAAAAATGATTGGCACCTCCACGAACAATAAGTTACCACATGTCTATATATCTGAATAAAAATAATATATCAAAAATTACATGAACTATATAATTCATATGAAAACATTCCTAAATTTTAATGTTATTATATTAATAATACCATCAGCATCATTCTGAAAGCTAAAAATATATATCGGATTTGAAATCCATCAACCTCTAATACCATTGTGACATATTTTCATATGTTCTTAGTTGTAATACATTCCATTTGAACGATTAAGCTATTTTTTAAAATCTTTTGTATAATTTTTGTGGTCTGTTATACAGAATTGGTTGAGGATTTCTCATGAGATATTTACAACACATTTTTAGCTATCAGAATGAAATTGATGTTATTAACAAGGGATAATTTGAGAAATACCTTATTTATGATTTTAATTTTGAATAATACACTTTGATTTTTTCATTTTGAAAAGTACACTTTCTCGTATGTGAAAAGTCTTTTATATCCAAATTTTGTTTTAAACTATGTGAGATAAAACATATTTATGAAATACATATATATTAATAATTTAATTCATGAATCACTTTATGCTTTTTGGATTTATGTATGTTTGGGTTGCTCGTGTTTTAAAGTTCTTTGAAAACTAAATATTATCGACAGCTTAATGTTTAGCTAAATCACATAAACTTAGACCATATAGATTATAAACCAGAAGCTTCACTTATCCCCGTTGTTCATTCTTATGGTTTAAAAAATGTTACTGTTTTGAACAAACGTTGTATTCCAAGAGAAGCTAAAGTTCATTTTGTCCCTGAAGGTTTTAGGATCTTAGAGCATCCCCATTAGTGAACCCCAAGGGGGGTTCACACGGATTTCCAGAAAAAAATATATTAAAATAATGAATAGTGTTGAACCCGAGCTCTTTCGAGCTCTTCCCGGTGAACCTCTTTCCAACGGGTTCAACACTGTTCACGACACGTGTCGGCCATCAATTGGTCCGATTAATTTTTTTTTTTTTAAAAAAAATCAAACAGTAAAAAAAAAAAGAATAAAAAATAATAAATATGAACCCCAGGTGGGGTTCATTGATGGGGGTGCTCTTAGAGTAGCTGTCTGGAACATAAACACACTCAGTGATGACTTCGTTGGGAGTGATACGTACGTGACTTTTCATGTATGCTTTATTCTTATGCTTTGAAATGGCTCTTGATTCGAATTTGAGATTGAGTATTTTTGGTCTCTGCTGAGGTGGTGCAGTGCTTTAATGTTAGGTCGTATTCCTGTGCAAGCATTTTAGTATTATGTTCACTTATTAAATCACGAATACGTTGTGGTTATGCTCGTATGCTTATATCTTGGACCTTGTTTTTGTGTATGAAACAGATTTCCTCTGTTGTTGTTTTTTTTTTGAAATGGAGATTTCCTCTGTTTTTTTCGTGAATAAAACAGAGCTCCTTCTTGTTTCATTAGTTGTGCAGTAATACTAACTGTTCATCGTCATACATTTTTTTAGTGAAAAACTGCATGTTGATTGTTGAATAAAATCATTTATGTATAACTAAAACCTGTTCGGTTAGGTTTAATTATGTATATAATTTTAATTTCCACCGAAAGGGATGATGTCAGCTAGATTGGAAAAAATATATTTATATTGGATAATTTGGTCAATTTATATATATGAAAGTGTAGTTTTCAAAAAATTTAAATAATAATGTGATTTTCAAATTAAAATTTTATATAAATGTATTTTTTCAAATTTTCCCTATTAACAATATACTTTGTGCCTTGTGTTATTGCTGAATCTCGATTTTACAGGGGCTCCTTTATCTCTCAGCTTTGCTGTTTCCTTATCTTTAGGCTGTCGAAGCAGAGTTCTTTCTTGCCCTACATTTCTATCTTACACTATTTTGTTTACTTCACAAAAAAAATAACACACCAATCCTCAATATTTTAGCAAAAACGTATTTATTTATTATTGATTATGTAACCAATTAGAAATCAGAAGTGAACATGTTGAGGCAGCTTTCAGATGGGTTATGGGGGATAATATAAGATCACAAGACGGGTTTAAAAATGAAATCAGAGAAACTGTACTATCTATTTATGATTGCTACATTATCAAACCCAGGAAGAGGAAACCTTTAAGAGGGACAAAAGCAAGAGGTGATTCAAGGAACAAGAAGAAAACAAAGGAGAAGCAGCATGTACTAGTAGTAGCAACAAAGTTATTTACATTGACAACAACAGTGATGAAGAAGATCTTGAAGTCCCTCCTGGTTTTGGCTAAAACATGTTATTAATTACTTTTGGACTTTTCTCCTAAATTTATATGATGTCGTTTTTGTAAGATTATAGCACTAAAATTAAAATCTTATAATAACAGTTCACGTTGAGAATATAAGTATTATGTTCACAAGTTTATAGATACAAATATTTCTGTTGAACTGGCAAAACTATCTCCGGAAAGCACAGTTGGTCTTCTAACCAGTCGTCACAGTTTGTTTATATCATTGTGTAACAGTTAACAAAAGGTTTCGTGGTGTAGTTGGTTATCACGTCAGTCTAACACACTGAAGGTCTCCGGTTCGAACCCGGGCGAAGCCAATTTTTTGATTTTATTTTTCTTTTGTCCTTTTGATCAAATGTTGTAGATAATGTTTTGCTGCTAATTGATTGACGGGCTCATGCAAATATCTTTAGCCCCACTAATACTACTAGGCCCACTAATGGTGGGTTGCACATGGAGACAACTGGTTCCTATAATAGTCTGCTATACTTTCTTTATTACTGAAGAAAATGTAATTAGTACTTAAAATCATATAATCAAGAACACGTGGTGATGTGATTTAGATATTACACACCTTAACTATAACCTCACATTGACAGAAATAACCATGCTTTACTATCTTAGTTTATCTACTTTTACATAAAATATTGTTTTTGGAGAGTATAAAGAACTTCAGAATACAGACATGAAATATACATATATCATTAGACTTCAAACGTTTTTGTATCATATCATGGCTTTGATTTTACTCCAGAAAAAAACAAAAAAAAAGGATTAGTTAAATATGATTTTTGCTATTATAAATATGTAAACCTAGGCATCTATCATTCTAAGAGCACCTCCACCGATAAAGATGTTAATTTGAGGTTCTTATTAATATAGTATTAGTATTTTTAATTTAAATTGATTATATATTTAAAATTAAACTTGTAAAGAACAATTGACCAATGACATGATAGATAAGTGGGGTGTATAGTCTCTCATACGGTTCTTGCAGAGGCTTGTTTAGAACCTCTTCAATTTATCTCTCTTATTTTTCTTTTATTTTTAATATTTTTGTGTCAGAGAACTCTCTTTTAAAACCTCTAATGGAGGTGGTCTAAGTTTCTTACGAAGCGATGTAGCGTGTAATCATTAATCATCCATTCATTAGATTTGTCTCGATGCAATCTAATTCGGAAAGGAGTCATTTCATTATCCATCCATGTATTGCAAAGAGTCAGATTAAAGTTCGGTGGACCTTCTAAGTAAAGATAACTCCTACACACACTTGAACATAAGAACACCATGTCAATTTGACTCTCTTTCACATGAATGTTTTATTTGTCAATTCCAACTGGTGCAAGTTGTTAGTATTTCCTTCTTTATTTGTTTTTAAAAGGAAACGTGATGTTATTTGTAACTAATAAAACCATCTTACAAAACTATTACCTTGGATATTAGTTTTCGCATGCATGATCATGAGCTGGCAAAATGGCAAAGTGAACCCTAAAAAAGAGCATACTTATAACGAATAGAATGCAATAGTGAAAACATTTTACAGAAAGCAGGATTAAATTTTGCATTTTGCATTCAGGATTAAATTTTGCATTATATTCTTTAAAAAATGTATTGTGTTTCTTACTATAATTGGTATTCAACTTCTTAGTGACTGAATAGTAACTGGATAGACTAGAAGATATCATGTCGTAGATGTCATAATGCTCATATTAGATCACACATATTAGTCATTTTAATGAAAAACTCAATGCCCTGATGTAATGCTGTGAAAGAAAATTCGAGTTATATTCTTTCACAGATCTGATTTGTTTTGTTATATGTGACAACCTCTTTTTTTTTTGTTAAAGGTCTATTTGACAACCTTTATTAAATTGTACTATGGTCAAGTATAAATTATATTTAATGTATTTATAAAAATCTAAACATACACTATAAGTCTACATATAATAAGCACGTTGACCATAACTTATTTTATACAGTATAATATGGATGATTTATTCCATCAGTTCATAATTACAATGTATAAACACGAAATCATCCAGCTTTAAAGAGAAACATACACATACTGTTATAACAAAACTTGAAAAGAGAGGTAAACCTGACGGCTAATGATAATTAGTGGTTTGTAGTTTACTAATTACTACCAATTAGGATGTGTCTTAGAAGAATTGCTTTCGTTGGACGAGTGGTCCTACTACCGACACTTCTCACTCATGCTTGAACTCCAGACTTCGAATCTTAAAAAATAAAATTGTTAGATTTGTTTTATCTTTTCTGCATTTTAATTTTTTTAAATAATTTATTTCCCTCCAACTATCACATCCAACGGCTGATATTTATAGCTTAAATCAAATCTTCACCGTCCGATTTACATTCATCATCTTCCTCTCTCACTCTTCTCAAAGATAAAGACTCTCTCTCTCTCTAGCTGAAAGAGAGATTTTTTTTTCCCATTTTACCCCTAACTAAAATGGTGGAAGCTCAATCATGGACAACGCGGCGGATGAGCAACCCGAGATTCGACGCCGCCGCAACATCCCCACAAACAGCCGTCGACATCCCCGAAACACCTCCTCACTCCTCATCTTCCTCCACAGGAAAACCTTTCTCCCTCTCCTCACCCACCCTATCTCCGACCATTCTCACGGCGGCGATCATCGCCGCCTGGTTCGGCTCGAACATAGGAGTCCTCCTCCTCAACAAATACCTCCTCTTCTACTACGGCTTCCGCTACCCAATCTTCTTGACCATGACGCACATGCTCTCCTGCGCCGCCTACAGCTCCGCCGTGATCAACATCGCCGGTATCGTGCCACGTCAGCACATTCTCTCTCGCCGTCAGTTTTTGAAGATTCTTTCTCTCTCGGCGATCTTCTGTCTCTCCGTCGTGTGCGGGAACACTTCGCTGCGTTACATTCCCGTCTCTTTTAATCAAGCGATCGGAGCCACCACGCCGTTCTTCACCGCCGTGTTCTCTTTCGTCATCACGTGTAAAACGGAGTCCACAGAAGTTTACTTGGCTCTCCTCCCCGTCGTCTCCGGCATCGTCTTAGCTTCTAACTCCGAACCTTCGTTTCATCTCTTTGGTTTCCTTATTTGCGTCGCTTCCACCGCCGGTAGAGCTCTTAAATCCGTCGTCCAGGTATTAAACTTGACCCTAACCGGTTTGGGTTTCTCGATTTTCCGATTTAAATTAATTAAAACCGAAACTGTGTCCTTCCGACAACACACCTGTATTAAAATGATCTTGTCGGATGGGGTTTGAGTTTGGTTTTTATTGGTATGTTTTGGTTTTTTATTGGTTTGTTTTTTTTTTGGTTTGGTTTTTTATTGGTTTGGTTTGGTTTAATTGTTGTGTATTTTGTAGGGGATTATATTGACGTCAGAATCGGAGAAGCTACATTCGATGAATCTTCTGCTCTACATGGCTCCAATGGCAGCTTGTATCTTACTACCATTTACACTCTACATTGAAGGAAACGTGTTAAGGATCCTAATCGAGAAGGCGAGGACGGATCCATTGATCATCTTCTTGCTCGCCGGGAATGCGACAGTGGCGTATTTAGTAAACTTGACGAACTTCTTGGTGACAAAGCACACAAGTGCTCTCACTTTGCAGGTTCTGGGCAACGGAAAAGCTGCGGTGGCTGCCGGAGTCTCGGTTTTGATATTTAGGAATCCGGTGACGGTGATGGGTGTTGCTGGATTCGGGGTCACGATTATGGGAGTGGTTCTCTACAGCGAAGCTAGGAAGAGATCCAAATTGGTTAACCAGAAGTGAGAGTATGGGAAAAGAGACCGGATTTAAACTGGTTAAGTAATTTTTAATTTTTGAGATATTTTTGGTTTAAGTTTCTTGATTCTTCGGAATTGTGGTACTGGTTTGAGAGGAGGGGGTTCAATTTAATTGTAAATGGTTGGATATTGATTGGGGATAAAGTATGAAATTAAAAAGGGGAATATATATAACAAAAGGGGTAAATTAGGCTGAATAATAAAAATAAATAAGATTTTATCTTTCAATATTTATTGAAAACATACTATTTCTAATCTTTTAGTATTCTACAGTGATTTGTAATTTATGTTTTGATAGAAAAGTGTTGGGTTTAGCTTAAGAGTCTGTTCTTCCTCAACAAACCAACAAACCGTTGGTTATTTTTATTTTGAATTTCTTTTGTATACTCTAAAACACATAAATTTTATTGTTCCTATTGTTTACTATAATTGACAAATCATACTCTATTCAGATGAAAGAGTGGCACCCAAATTTCAGTAAGTAAATTTAAATAGGTTTTGCTAAGATGTTGATGTTTTAGCTAATGTAGGGTTTAACTTTATCATTAGACCTACTTGTCTAGGTGTGTTCGAATATAGTAAACCTTTTAATGTGGTAACTCTACTAGAATCTAGATGTTTGAGGCTTCTATATAACATTATAACTCATAGGACTCTTATAATACATGCTTCGTTTCATATAGAATGTAACTATATCCAAGTTGTTGTGATTTCATTCTCCTAACGCATAGATATAATTATATAGAGATCTAACGTGTTGGTTGGCAAACCAAATTTCTAGTTTATGTTCATCCTTTTTTTTTCAAAAAGTTGTGAGAAGAAAATAAAAGTAGAGAGAGATATAATGACAGCTTATGTGAGTTTGTCTTTTGGGCCAAACCATGTGAGGTTACTAATTGATTTATTGTCACTTTTTGGAGGTTAATAATTGATTTATTGTCACTTTTTGTATTGTTTTTATATCTAGATAATTTGAAGTTTATTGTAGGTTTATTGTTTGGATAAAAGGAAAAGTAAAGCCAACCAGGACCGGATTCATGAAAAAATCTCTTAAACAGAATAAGAATATATGATTATTTCCATACATATAATAATCTGTTGTTTCACTTTTTTTTTTAATTATTTTTCCAAATTTTGTACCAACTTTACATGTGTACTTGTAGGTACGTGTGTAATTTGTAAGTAGTAAGAGCAAGAGTATTCGTAGGTCCTTGCTCAAAGTCCTTAATACACATATATGTGTATGTATATATTATATATGCGTATATAATTGTGGGTTAAGGACTTCACGAAAACTTAAACCGAAAGTTCCTTAATTAAAGAATTTTCGGTTTGGGTTTCCGTGAAATCCTTAATCCACAATTATATACGCATATATAATATATACATACACATATATGTGTATTAAGTACTTTGAGCAAGGACTTACCAATACTCTTGCTCTAATTGCTTTCAAAAATTCAACCAAGGCATAGGCTTTTGACTTTGGCTCTGCATTTGAGTCTCGTGACTAATGCAACGGCCTTTTTTTTTCCTTTCGTTCTTTCATCGTCTGCTCTTTCTCCAAGTTGTTAGGATGATCGAAACATATCACGAGAAGCCTCAAAAACTTTACAGGAAAGTATCGGTTCACATACACACCATGCACAAAGCTTTCTCGTGCTTTCTTCTCCTTAACCACAAGCTTTACTTTTAAACTTAGTCCATGACATCTCTCTCTATATACATCATGTTTGCTCCCATAATAGAGAGGAAACATCTTTTTTCTCTGTTTCACGTATCGAGTTTCTCGTAAAAATGGAACAAAAACAATCAACTCCTCGTTACAACTTTGCTGATATCAATGAAGTTGTACCAGAAGAAGAAGCAGAGCAAGAACCACAACAGCAAGAGAACAGCAACAACAAGAGATTTCCCGGTAACAGAGGACCAAACCGAGGGAGACAACGACCATACCGAGGTTTCAGCAGACAAGTGTCGCTAGAGACGGGTTTCTCTGTGCTCAACAGAGAATCTAAAGGAAGAGGTGAAAAGAAGAGTTTACCGAGGAGTGGTCGTAGCTTTGCCGGGTTTGAAACACGCGGAATCATCAACGGTGGAGATGGTCGGAAAGGGGACTTCAATATCTTCAGAACCAAGTCGACGCTCAGCAAACAAAACTCTCTCCTGCCTTCTGTAATAAGGGAGAGAGACATTGAGAATTCATTAAGAGCTGAAGATGGTGAGACCAAAGATAAATCTATAAATGAAAATGTTTCTGCAGGAAGATACTTTGCTGCTCTTAGAGGACCCGAGTTAGATGAAGTCAAGGTAACAACTCCTTCTTCCTCTTCTCTCCTCAAAGCTTTGATTAGTTAGTTAGTTCTGATTGTATTCTTTTGCAGGACAATGAAGATATTCTTCTTCCAAAAGAAGAGCAATGGCCTTTTCTTCTCAGGTTCCCAATAGGATCCTACGGTATCTGTTTAGGACTTAGCAGTCAAGCTGTCTTGTGGCTTGCACTAGCCAAAAGCCCTGCTACACACTTCTTACACATCCCACCAGTGATCAACTTAGTTCTATGGCTATTGGCACTAGTAGCCTTAGTCTCTGTCTCCTTCACTTACATGCTCAAATGCATCTTCTACTTCGAAGCTGTCAAAAGAGAGTATTTCCACCCGGTTCGAGTCAACTTCTTCTTTGCTCCTTGGGTCGTTTGCATGTTTCTAGCCATCAGCGTACCTCCCGTGCTCTCGAGAAAACCCCTCCATCCAGCCATCTTGTGCGTTTTCATGGGTCCTTACTTCTTCCTTGAGCTTAAGATTTACGGACAATGGTTGTCGGGAGGGAGAAGGCGGCTTTGCAAAGTTGCAAACCCGTCTTCTCATCTTTCTATTGTAGGGAACTTTGTCGGAGCCATCTTAGCTTCTAAAGTTGGATGGAATGAAGTAGCTAAGTTCCTATGGGCAGTAGGTTTTGCACATTACTTAGTTGTGTTTGTAACACTTTATCAAAGACTTCCCACAAGTGAAGCTTTGCCTAAAGAGCTCCACCCTGTCTACTCTATGTTCATAGCTGCTCCATCAGCAGCAAGTATCGCTTGGAACACAATCTATAGCCAGTTCGACGGATGTTCAAGAACATGCTTCTTCATTGCACTCTTCCTATACATTTCCCTTGTAGTTCGGATCAATTTCTTCACCGGATTTAAGTAAGTCCACCTAAGGTTTTACACAATTTCTCAGGCGTTAAGATGTATTGATGCAACTAACTGGCAACGTGATGTGCAGGTTTTCATTGGCTTGGTGGTCATATACTTTTCCTATGACAACAGCATCAGTAGCAACAATAAAGTATGCAGAAGCAGTACCTTGTTTCCCTAGCCGAGCTCTAGCACTCACTCTTTCCTTCATTTCCTCGGCCATGGTCTGCGTTTTGTTCGTCTCCACGCTTCTCCACGGCTTTGTCTGGCAAACTTTGTTCCCAAACGATCTTGCAATCGCTATTACAAATAAAAGACTTACCAAGGAGAAGAAACCTTTCAAGAGAGCGTATGACTTGAAGCGCTGGGGCAAGCAGGCTCTGTCGAAGAAAATATCTTCAGAAAAAGATATTGAACCCGAGGAGGAATCTCATCACTGATGAAAAATCATGTAAAACAAGAGCTATCTTTCAGTGTAAAATAATAGTCAGAACAACATTTAGATATAGAGACATGAGTAGGTGATCAAACTTATTGTATGTATCTCAAGAAGCATGTTTAATATAGTAATGATTACATTCACACTCCAAAGCAAGCTGAAGAAGAAGATTACACGAAAAGTAAATCACAATGTCACACAAATCAAACAGGCAAGGAAATGGTCCTCTGGTTTGCTAAGTTGGTTTGTGGTTTGAGGTCCCAGGAAGCAGAATGTTGTGTTTCTTCAGGTTTAATAAAAGGCAGAGTGATCTCATTGATCATTAATTCTCCACAGAACGGGCATTCACTGGCGATAGCATCATCTAGCTCTGATCGAAGCTGCCTCACCGTAAGGAAAGTATGTCAAGTCACTGATGTTACAGATAGGGAAAAAACGAAAGGTGAAACAAATGTTTTTACCTTGTCTGCAGTACTTGTGCTAGTTATAGGTTCATCAGATCGATTACCATTTATATCCCTCCGGGTTTCGCTACCAAGCAATGTTAGCTGCTTCTGCAGATCGAGTATATGCTCGGCCTAGACAGATTTTTTTGGGAAACCAATCCAAAAATGAATTCGTCATTTTAACATTGGTACAGATTCATTTATTCACTGAGAGTAGAATTAAGAACTAAGCTACTGAATATTGCTAAAATTTGCAGTATCTAATACTTCACAGGTAAATAAGAGGGAACTCATAAAAAACTCATGATTTGAGACGTACTTGCTCTTCGTGTGCACAACTTGTGACATGTGTAATCAGGCACTGTGCATGGAATGAGTGGCCACAAGGAAAAACATAGAAAGGAGCCAGTGGTCCGGATGAAGTATATCCCTGAGCCATTCTGAAATCCCCGGTCATCGTCAAGATTTTACGTTTACAAACCTGGTAATACACGTTAAAATGGATAAGCTGTGCTAGCTATTTTGGATTTTCAAAAAAATTGATTCATATCTGTATGATAAAGGCTATTCAATCCACGGATGATCATACCCCGCATTCCTCTTCTCGGTCGATTACAGCATATCTTTGAGTTAGGGCACTAATATCATTTCTAATATTATCTGCACCACGTGTGGCATCATTCATCTCCTCTTTCAATTGTTCTATCTGCTTGTTGTAATCCTCCAGAGATGAGCAAATCGCTTCCTGTACAGGGGTATTGAAGAAGATAACAAGAGCGGAGAAGCAACTTGGTTAGGCCAAGACAGGGCTGCTTGTATGCCTGGAAAAGAGAATAAGTTGACTAACCTTGAAGTCATCAATTAAGGCAAAGTCCGGAAAGAACGGCAAAATATCTTCAATCTTTAAAAGGCCATCAGTTTCCTTGAGAAAGGCAATAGCTTTCCTTATGTTTTCCCTTTTCGCTCCCTTTTCCTGTTTGACGACATGCTTAGCAACCATCAACCACAGCTTCTTTCTCAAGTCTTCATCATCTTCAACCTTATCAGCTTCAGCCATAGCAAGTTCTGGGTCAATCTGTAATACAGAAACAGTTGTTCTAGTGAATTCAGTATCTTTCGGTGGCAGCTTTGTTTCATAATATGTCATCATCTAAAGATAGCGCACAGAAGTGGACAATACCACTTCATTACATAATGGAATTATTACCTGAAGAGCAAGGGCTACCGCCTCTTCATGCATAGACATCATGCTGTATATATGCACACATGCACGAGTTCTCTTTTCCTTGAGACACAGGCGCAACGCGTATTTGGGATCGTAGAAAAATTCAGGACCGTTCTCTCGTCCTTTCCCAAATTTGCATTGCAGGAAACGGAGGAGGGTACTGTCATCTTCCTAATAATTGGATATATAAAATGAAAACCATTATGTATCACTTTTCATAAATTCTTGTCCTAATATAGCAAGTGGAAAAGAAGAAAATAACCCTCGATGTTGCTTTATGGATTAAGTATAGGCTTCTAAAAGTTTAATGACTAAAACGAAGAGAAAATATTGACGGGACTCAACCAGACCTGCTTGGCATATAATGAGAGAAGTAAATTGTGAATCCCTTGATCCTCGTTATGTACACTATGTACGCAAAACTCAAGATATTTTATGACTTCATGTGTCTCGTTCCTGCATTTTAATATGAGGAGTTGTTGGTAAGACTAAAAACATAGCGTGAATGGACATTTAGTTGAAAAGTGGGTAATTACTTTGCATGAGGTTCACTTGAGTAACGCATCATTGCAGTAATCAGTCTCCTTGGATTAAGATTTTTATTGGCCATCCATGCTTCCACGGTTTCATACGCGTCAAGCATAATAAGTTCTGGCGCAAATTTATACTGAAATGTGTAAAACATATTTTAGCTATAGGACGAAGCAAAGATTCGGAGACCACATTTTTTAAAAAGAACCTATTGTACTTTTGGCATACCTGAAGCTCATCTGAAACTGAAGATTTCTGGAGCACCTCCAAAGCTTTCTTTGCTTCCCCTTGCTAACGGATAGATAAAAAAACTCAGTGAATTGAACAACCCTGAGTAATATCTCGTATCTCTATGAATCAATTAGGAATATAAAGCTTATCACGTCCTTCACCTGAATATAATGGTGAATAACGATTTCATACTGCTCCTTCAGATTTGCAAAATATACCAACTCTTCGACCCGACCATAACTACAACAAAAGCAGAAAAGAAGGAAGAAAATAGGAGATGTTTCATACTGCAAGCAACAGTCTAAAAGAGAATAGCTTATTCCATAAAATAATAAGCACCAACATCATAAAGGTCCAGATCCTCACTGGATTAAAAATAATTTTAGTATATTGCCTGGGATACTTGTGGAAATTACCTCTCCAGAAGTTTCATGGTGGTTGCCTCATCTAATACGTCCTTGCAGTCGCTCATGAAAGCACGGAATTCTTGAATGACTGAGTGATACTCTGAGTTACGGTTTTCTATAGCAGTGTCATCTTCCAAAAGCAGCCGATTTATCTGATCCACATTCAAGGGCCAAAACACCGAAATAAGATAAGACTCAGGAATAAACCAGAAAGCAAAATCAACAAGAGGAATTATGACACTATATCAAATGAATTATGAAAGTATATAATATTTATCAAAAAAAAAACCCCACTATATGCGTTTATTAAGAAATGAGAACAGAGAATAAGTTGTGCATAGAAGCAAAAGCTAAACCTTGTCCAGATACAGCTCAGTTGCCCATGTTGATATCATTGTAATTTGGCATTTATCATCCTTTGAAAGAGTATCAAGCTTCCGTAAGAGGAATGTTCTCAAAGCTTCCTGCAATCACATAAGCAATATAAACCGGTGAATATTAAAGCCCACATGTGAAACACATTTTCCTCTCCTAAAGAACAAGCACGTAAATAGAGATATGACGTTCTGAAATGCGTTTTCTGGTATATATTTAAAACAAGCAAAAATACAAATGTAAATGTTTACCGGTTCGTTGATACTAATAAACTTCAACGTGACCTCTTCAAAAGATATTACATAATTGATCTGCAAAGAAAACATGTATCCACGTCAAAATGAATAATACCACGCTAGAGCAAAGTCAAACAAAGGAGCTAGAAATTACTTTGGCATAGAATGATGCTGCTCGTAGATATTCCTTGTCGGCAAATGCAGCTTCTGCCTGCAAGAGAGGGTGCCAATTCACAAATTATCAAAACCAAAGAGACTCTTTTGGCAAACTGGGTATACGCGACAGAAATATTAAGATGATAAAAAGGAATTGCCTATTTGACAGGAATGGCATGAGAAACATGTCATATTAGCTAAATTGAGGTGAAAGACATCAAAGATCACCTGAACTAAATAAACTTGGTCTCTCTGGAGAGGGTCACGGCAGTTTGCTAAAGCTGCAGCAAAAACTTTCAAGTCTAGGTAAACCTTCCACATATCTCTGCCTTCATCAATCACAGAAACCTAGAGAAGTAATCCAAAACCCACAATTGAGAAGAAAAGGTACAAGATATCAGTGAAATTTACTCAAGTAGTTTAATTAAGATCATAATAAACGAGTACAAGCCAACCCCCAAAACACACCTGGAAGATCGAATTCTGATCATACGCATAGAAAAGACCAGCAGATGCATCGCTACAAAGTCCAATTATGCCCCTCGAAGCTGAATCTGCCGTTATATCGAATTGGAGCTCTTCAATGATTTGTTCACTTATCCGATTCACAACCTAACCCCACATTTAAGGAATGCAGAAACCAGAAAATAAGCCCACTAGTAAAACAAAACACATATGTATCCAGATGAAACTGCAACGAGGAATGTATCAACTACATGTGACCAAAACATACCTTAACCTTATTCCCAATAAGAAGCAAGAAATGATATTCTGAGAGTGCCATCGAACTAGGCTTGACTATTTCAGTGCCATCACTCAGTTTTGAGTAATCCAAGAGCGCTTTGCTCTCCACAAAGTTCTCATCACCATTTGGGTAACTACCAAACAAGTTTCAATCAAGTAATATAATGATATAGCCAAAAAATATGAAAGAGGGTAACAATACTAACAAACCCAAAGATCCCAGTAATTAATTCACAGAGATATTGGTACCGTAATTCTACCTGTGTTGAGCACCAAAATTTAGACCACCATGATAAATTCCTGTTCCTGAAAGCCACGCAAAATGCACGGCTCTTCGTTGCTTAATAAAGAAATGTAGTTCACTGAAAGACGACAAACATTATATGGTCAGAGGGCAGGGTTACGCTTTGTGATTACGCAAAATGAGCCTAAGGTAGTTAGCACTTGCCTGTTTGGTATTTCCCCAGGAAGTTCCATAAAATGAACTGCACGTTCTTTATAACTAGCAAATACAGACTGGAAGTAAAAGCTTAGTAATTAGAAACTGAATAACGAAACTTTAGGAGATCATAGATGTGGAAGCAAGAGGATCTAAACCGTGGGAGGCTGCATCCAATCTTTTGGTGTGATATTTGAAGGAAAAAAAGATCAGGGTTCACCTTTGAAGTCTAACCATAGAACCATAGAGAATAACACTAGTCCATAAGTTTCCAATTCACTAATATCATGAACCTTACACTTAATCTCTAATGCTACCATTCTTCATGATTATAAATTGATTTTCCTATCATGAAACTAAATGTTCCCAAATAAATTATAAGACGGGTGACAGAAGTCATCGCATAGCCGAAGAGAGTTAGCTTACTTCTAATGTTCCAATCCCGGTGAACGAGTAGAGTCGGGTGGGAGTTACAGCCATCACATAGTACCTCATTCCACTGTTTATGTTGGCTGTTTCCATCTACACAAAAAGACAGTTAGGAACAATAAAGCCAATGAAGGAAATCTGGTTTGCTCGGAGAGACTAAAACTCATCCGGGATAAATTCATTCACACTTAATGTCTTATCAAACAAAAATAACCGCCACCAACTTAACTAATACAACATCAACAAAATAACATAGCTTCAATTCAAATTAAACGGTAGTACCTGTAAAGCCATGAAGGCCTCGGGGAGTTCGTCTAGTTCGAACAAAAACTTGATGTACTTCTCTCTCTTATCCTTTTCATCCACAGCCATCTCAAATAGCTGTCCATCTTGAGTACCCAGGATGATCTCCTTAGTTGAAACTAAACTCAGGGAATGAAAAGAAAAAAAAAATCAATATCCATGTCAAAAATAAAAAAGAAGACTCATATAACACCGAAGTATAACCTTCTGTAATCTGTTGCCTGTTCCAAGCCACCGAGTTAACCAGCAAACCCTTCAAGCGGCTCAACACACGCGGCTTAGGCCATTTAGCATGAGTATAAAAAGTTTCAGCTCCTCCAACACCAGTCACCGTAGCAATGCAATGGCTACCACCAGGGTCAACAAAAACCTTGTGAATCGATTGCTCCCCAGTTCGACCAACAGAGAGATCGATATCTATAACCAAAACAAAGATCATTGTACATGTTACCACTGAAAATATGATTTGTGTATATGATGAAATGAAGTATATACCATAAGAACTCCCAACTCCAAAATCGTGGCGTATGATCCATCCTTTGCTTGTTCCGAGAACAATAACATCGTTTCCAGCAGCCATACATGTAATCATGCCACGATTCTTCGAGGCATATCTCTCGAGAAGATCAACTGAAAACACTTGCCTTCCTTGATCCATCTCTTCCCCCTCTTAGTTTTAAAACTGTACACAAAAGAGACTTATATAAGGTATCATCCAGATTTCGAGCTCATCGCCATCATCTCTCTATCCACCTCCGAGATAGATTCTGGTTCTCAATCGCAGAAACAAAACATAATCCGACTCAAATGTGAAAAAAAAAATATCAAAAAACTCCAATGCAAAAGATCAATTCTGGTTCTCTGAAACTTTTCTAAGAAGGTGACTGCATTTTGCTGACAACAATCGGAATCGTTACCTCCGTCGTGGATCTGATCGGCGACCAGGAGAAGATATCGGTCCCGGAAACGAAACGACACCGTCTCTAGAGTGGCGTCCGACGTATATATTTCTCTCTCTAGAATGAACTAATCAAATCAAGTAGCGAAAACGACTGCGTTTTGCAATTATTAGGTGCCGTACTGGTCAACAAGTTAACCAGCTGTAAACCAGATAAACCGAATTGATGGTTTAAATTTAACGAATCGCAACTGAATTCGTATATTTCTAAGAGAACCAATTCGATAACTACAAGTCTACAAGTATCCGGTTTAGTCTTGTTAGATTGGTTTGATTACATGATCATCATCTTTATGAAACTCGTGATTATCTTCTTTTTTTTCAAAATATTTAAGAGTCCCTAGACATTATTTACCAAGTGATTTTTACATGTGTCATCACTACAATCACTCTAAGAAAAAAAATGATGACATGGCTAACAAAAAATATGACATGGCTCTTTCTTAATTATGACATGGCATGACATTAATTATGATACAGTTCAATTATAGAAATAAAAATATAAAGTAATAAATAGTTTTATAGTATTTTTATGTAATGGCAAGCTATTTATGTTTTATATCTACGAATATTTATCTATTTTTACAATTTTTTTAATATATACTGTTGCTTTTAAATAATTATATCATTCATTTTAAATAATATCGTATATGCTATTTACCAATTGATTGTTTAAGTCTATAATCACTACAAAAAAAATGATGACATAAATTATTTGAATGTGTGATATATCTATTGATCATTATAATAAATTTATTTATTTAAACTAAATTCAAATATAGATTAAAATTTCATGAACGAAATAGAATCTCATTTACAAATGATTACTTTATATTTTTTAAAATCGGATAAAATTAGTTATGTAAAAGTTAATATAATAAAATATATTAAAAAATATTATATCTGCGCATGGCGCAGGAAAACATCTAGTTAATTAGAAAAAGATAAGTGTTGAAACTTCCTTTTTTTCCTTTTGCTTACGGATTCCTAATTACATTCTAAAACCTGTTAAACTGGCTATAAACTTAAGCTAAATCAAAAGAAGAAGAAAATATAAAACATATTGGGTCTGTCTGAGTAATGGAATCGTTACCTCACCATGTGGTTGAGCTTATTCTAGAGAGACTTGCAGTGAAATCTCTCATGAGATTTAAATGTGTATCAAGACAATGGAAAACAACAATCGAATCCGAATACTTCAAACAAAGATTGTTGATCAGAGATCCGAGTGCTCTTCTTCAAGTTCTTGTTGTTCCTACACATGAAATCAATACAAGGGAGAGGGTTGAAGACGATGATTCACAGCATTGTAAGAACTGCATAAGTTTTGTTGCCATCCTATTATGGCTTTTGATTTTATTTCCGTTTTATTCTCCTCTTTACTTTATTAGTAAGATAAAATAGTAGTTTCACCTATTTGTCCAATGGCGAAGTTACTAAACGCTTCTTTACCACCAGACCGAGAGTTCGTTGTTTTATGTTCCATGTTTATATTCAACTGTTGGTTTTATGTTCCATGTATATATATTCCATGTTCATGTTTGTAATTTGTTTTTAACATAGTCATTCACTTTAATTAGCTTTGACAAAAGGTTTGTGAAACATGTAAAAAATCTCAAAAAAGTTTGTGAACAAAAGAATAAACCTTTTCTAATCTCTGAACACTACACTGCACATTTTCTATGCAATCTTTTTACTCAAAAGAATGATAACAAAAAAAAAAAGCTTTCATCATGATCCAAACCCGTTTCTGATTGATTCAAGAACCTGCACAACCTCAGCCATACTCGGTCTCTTCAATGGATTCTCCGAGGTGCAAAGCAGTCCTAACTTCATGACTTGAATCAGTTCATTCTCTTCAAACTCTCTCAACCTTCTGTCAAAACAATCAGAAGCCGAGCCTGTCTCCAACATATCCCTCACATAATCTCTCAATATCAAGACTTGGTTCCTTGACGGAGACTCTACAGGTTTTCTACCTGTAACCAGCTCAAGAAGCACCACACCGTAGCTATACACATCACATTTCTCACTCGCTTTCAAGCTCTGTTGAGCTAGCTCTGGAGCAATGTAACCAACCGCGTTGTGAAACTTCTTGGTCATACCAAAACTGTCTAGAACAGGAAGAAACTTCTCTAACCCATAATCTGATAGCTTTGCTTCGTACCTTTCGTCTAGAAGAATGTTAGTGGACTTCACATTGAGATGAAGAACCGCTGGTTTACAGTCATCATGAAGGAAAGAGAGTGCTTTCGCGGTTCCTACAGCAATCTGAAACCTTCTCTGCCAATTCAAATCAGTATTGCCATGGCTTGTGCTGGTTCCAGGGTAGATTCTTGAGTGTAGATTATCGTAGAGGCTACCATTGGGGACAAAGTCAGAGAGAATCAACTGCATTGTTGAGGAGAAGTAGTAACCTTGGTAAGAAGACAGATTCTGATGTTTCAAACCTCCAAGGCGTCCAAGTTCTTGCTCAAACTCTTCTTGGTTTCTTATTCTTCCTAAAGTCTCAAGCTTCTTCACTGCAATGGATACTCCCCCTTCGAAAGATGCTCTATAGACTGATCCAATGGATCCCATGCCTATTATATTGTCCTTGTCGAGTAGAGCTTTTGTACCAGCTTCCCAATCTTCATACTTTGAAGGCAAGTTCTTGCTGAAGAGAACAAGCTTTCCTATTATCACACCGCTTGAGTCGTCTATTGAAGAGGCCAGAGGAGTGGTTTCGAGTGTGACTATTTCTTCTTCATCTTTTCTTCTTTTACGAGCTCTAAGGTTCAAACCAAGCACTATACAGACACCAAAGAGGATCACAGCTGCAGCAACTATAACAATGATAACCGAAACGCTTAGAGCTTGAGAGTTTCTTGATCTTGCTGTGGCTCCACGTGAGTTGCAGGGAGTAGTTACAAGAGGATCACCGCAAAGCATAGGGTTGTTTTCAAATGCAGAAGATCCGAAAGCTTGTAACACCGGAACAGGAGGGATAACACCAGAGAGATTGTTGTAGGAGACATTGAAATGTGTTAGCCTATTCAAGTTACCGAGGGAAGACGGGATTGAACCTGAAAGAGAGTTCTGTGAAACATCAAGAAACTGGATTCTAGAGAGGCTTCCAAGCTCAGATGGAATACTTCCATTGATACGGTTCCGACGCAGATCAAGAATCTCTAGGTTTGTTAAGTTTAGTATCTTCTTAGGGATCTCTCCTTCTAAATCATTCCCTGAAACATCTCTGCAACCAAACAAGCAACAACAATGAGAGAGATTCACATACAGTAACAAGAACTGATACAATCAGCTAAAAACATCAAACTCACAGTTCAAGAAGTAATCTGCAATTGGAGATATCCTCTGGAATCTCACCAGTGAGGTTGAGATTATGCAGATTCAAAACCTGTAGATACTCCAAACTTCCAATCTCCTTTGGTATCTCTCCATCTATAGAGTTACCACCTAATCTAATAACCGAGAGCCTCTCCATCTTCTCAATATCTCCTGGGATACTTCCATTCAGCTTGTTAGACTCCAAGTCTAAAAGCTTGAGACTTTTGCAACCAGTCACACCTCTAGAGATCCCACCGGTCAACTCATTAGAAGAAGCATCCAAAAACTCCAATCTTTGACCACAATCAACAATCTCTCCAATCTCCCCACCAAACCGGTTCCAAGAGACATTAACATAAGTTATGTTCACGAATCTAAGAACCTCAAAAGGCCCTAACCCCTTGAACAAATTGCTCCCCAAATCAACATGGCTCAATCTATTACATTTCACTACCACCTCGGACACATCACCAGACAATAGATTGTTCCTCACTGAGATATACTCAAGCACAGGAATATCACAGATCCTAGACGGCAACACACCGTTAAGACTGTTGTAAGAGAAATCAAATCCCTCTAGGTTGTTACAGTTCACTACTGAACCAGGGATTGATCCGGAGAGGTTGTTATGAGACAATGACACGAACTTGTTCTTGTTACAGAACATAAACAGAGAAACAGGAATCTCACCGGAGAAACCATTTTTAGACAAGTCGAGAAACCTTAAGCTAGACAAACCACCGATAAACTCCGGGATCGGACCAGACAACGCATTGGAACTAACATTAATGGTCCACAAAGTCTGTAACTTTGAGTAATCCAACGGTAGATTACCTGTAAACCTGTTGCCAAACAAGGTCAGAACTCGAATAGAACTTAAACCGGACAGACTCGGAGATAGTGTTCCAGCGAGACTCGTGTTCCAGAGAACGATCTTGTCCACAAATCCTTCAGGGTTACAAGTGACTCCAGTGAAGTTATTGCAGATGTCTCCGTCGAGGGTCCAAGAGGCTAAGCTGTTGTAAGGATCGTCACTGACACTGTCCTTGAACTGAAGCAGAATGTCTCGTTCTTCTTCGATTGTAACAAGAGAGTAACATGGAGAGGTTGAAATGTAGATGAAATTGACCACAACCAGAAAAAGGTAAAACCTTTTCATAGTTGAACTCAAGCTGATAAACGGATCTACCCAGTTGACATTTCCGGGTCAGGATCCGAAACCGAACCCGGTTCGTCAAGCTACAATCTTTCTTGAACAAGTAGCTGCATTTACCAAGAGAGAGAGAGATGAAACGGTTGATTTGTTTCTTGGGATTGATTGAGAGCTCAAGCTAAGAACTTTTCAACTGCTTTTGCATTTATGTAAGTCATCCTTAACGGCTACAAAAAAAAAAATACCGACCAAAGGTCAAAACTTTCGTGAAACGACAAAAAGAAAAAGGAATCACGGAATCAAGAACAAGTACAGAGAGAACAAAATGAATCTTGGGGTTTTGCAGGTTTTGCGAATCAAACTACACCCAAAAAGAGAAGGAAAGAACTATTCAGCTCAGCTTGCAATACAGAGAAGAGAGTGTGTGACTTGTGGCTTGGCTGGAAAGTAAGCTTGTGAGTTCTCTCTCTCTCTCTCTCTCTCTGGCTTCCACCAAATGAAGAGGAAGCACGTGCTTTGGCTTGTTCATCACCTTATGTAAGGGGAAGAGTAAGTGTCTGCTTGTCTGTACCTTCTACCAAAGCATTTATTCTCTCCTTCACCAACCAAGGATGCCATTAATTTAATGACTAAAATAAATGAGTAAGCCCTACTCGTTATGGTCCCATTCTAGTTGTTAGTTTCAGACTGTATTGAATGCTTGTTACAGAGAATTGTACATTCATTCATCTGTAAATGATCAGAAACTATTAGGTGTAAATAAAGTATAGTTGTTGTTATTAATATTTGAGTAGTATGTAATCGACTAATCATTTGGTTCTTGATGATATAGTTTGGTTTATTTTCTTAAAGATCCATAGTTTTTGAGGTCCAGTTCAAAAGTTTTGGAAAGTTATGGGGTATTAAAAGGGAAGAGAATTAAAGACAGGGACAGGTGAGTAAGCAAAAGTAAACGTCTTCCTGTCATTTGTTTGTTTCTGTTTTACTCAGATTTGTTTAATCATTTTGTTCTTTCCTTTTCATTTTTTTTTGTTTCCCTGATAATGTTCTACTTTCTGAGAGCTCCTTTGCTACTTAAAAAATCATGAGGCACAGAGGAGGAGGAGGAGACACAGTCATCAAGATGAGACATTATTGATAGCACTGTGGATTGTTAAATCAGTATGTCCATTGTACAATTCTCAGTTACCCTCTGCAAACATTATCATTAAATGTCTCACTTCAGTTTCCAATCATGCTTTCTGTCGGAAAATATAATCTTTTTTAAGTTCTGAACGCTATGTTCATACAAAAATTGTGATAAATTCATATTTGACCGTTGTTCTTCCAAATATTTTATAGGAAAGTTCTGATGTAACCGTTACTGTGAGTTATGTTACAAAAAAAAAAAAAAAAAAAAAAAAAACCGTTACTGTGAGTTATGTTTTCCAGAAGTTAATGCATAAACAGATAAACCACATGAGTTGGATTGAAAAAATTATAATAATTAGATTATCTAAGAAGATATACATAAAAATCAGAGCTTGGTTGATATCTATACAAGAAAAAAAAAGCAGAGATATTCATTTTCAAATGAGTATAAACAAAACAAAACAAGGTATTTATATAATATGATCAGTTCCAACTTTCAAGATCGTGTTAGATGGTGATTACGTTTAGTGATTGCTCTTTTAAGCGTTTGGTGATGAAAAGAGTTCTTCAAGTAGATTGTACTTTTATGACGTCTCTGCTTCCTCTGATTGCATTGCGCTTAGCTTCTTCTTTGCATAGATTGTGCAGACTATAGTCGCGCTTGCAGTTACACAGAAACCAAGAACATTCACTACTATCTCCACGGCTGAAAGAGTGTGTCTCTGGTCTGATGCAACAGCTAGTGTTCTTAGCATTATTCCCCTGCAAATAACCAAAACAAACACCAATTCAAGATTCCATGGAACATGTCTTCACATAGAAATGGAGATAGTGAGAGAGGACATATACGTGTAGATGGAGACAAAGATCTCAGGAACCATTCCAACAAGAGAGCCTAAGATGTAAGGACCGTAGTGAACTCCAGTGGCCAATGCGCAGTAGTTGTAAATCATGTAAGGGAATGGAGAGACACGGATTAACGTGACAGCTTGAAACTGATGAAACCAGGTTCCTTCACCGGCGGCTCTAAGTATGGCTGCTTTTTTCGGGTATTGCTTCAACCATTCCTGCAGGAAGTAAAACACCAACTTGATCATCAAAAGCTCAAGAAGTATGTAAACTAGAGAGCGCATAGGATCCTCTTACTTGCATCTTGTGGAGGAAGAGATGCCCGATTAAGAAAGGAAGAGTAACACCGATTGATGCCGCTGAAAGAATCAAAAGAAACCCTTTTCCATAACCAAAGGTAAGACCAGCCATCCACATGGAAGGAGAGGAAGGAAGAAGAATGGTTGGGAACAATGCCACTGAGGCAAAAAGGAGAAGACCAAGCACAGGGATGCTGAATGTGCTTCTCACCCATTTTATAAACGGAATCAGTTCCTGAAATGCATGAAGATTAACTTCACGTTACTGATCTCTATCGTTTTTTATAGCTAGAATTCCTTTTAAAAATACACATATCGGTTAACAATGACATTAGAACATTCGTAAGCAATGTTTGTAGCATCACTGGATGCATGTAAGACTAGTTCAGAACAAAGAAACATAGTACATTAAGAACAGCAGATAGAGCTCAAAGCAAATCACAGACCATCCTCGTTTTGTACCAAATCTATAGTGGCTGGACTCATAAATCATCTGGTCGTAACTCGTAAGCGCCAAAGTTTTAGTTTTTGAATGCTTAAAACCTAAAACATGCTCAAATCTACATACACAAGAACCCTAATTTTCAATCATCCAAACCCAGAAACTGAATAATCAGACCCATCAGAAACCATAATACCCTAATTCAATCAAATGTAACAAAAAAACTCATAAAAAACGAACCTTTTCGATCAAAAATGGAGCAATCCATTTAATGATTACAAAAGCCAATACACCCACACAAACAGAGAGGGAGATCAATTTAACCCAGAACCACACAGACGTCACCGACCCAATCGAAAATCCCGCCGAAGATCCTTCTTCTTCTTCATCCGATCCTCCTCTTAATTTCACATAATCACCATTCTCGGGATCCTCCATTCTCAATTTCAGCTCAGGCACCGTCTTATCGACGCCATCGCCGTACGTCATCGATCGAATAGAAAAAAAGCAAAATTTTCAGCAATACCCTTTAAAAGATTTTCAAAACGTCTCCGTCAGATTCGTTCTGCACCTCTGTTTTCCTTCGGTTTCCCGAGAAATTCAATCAAGAGTAACGAGAGGTATGAGACCGTTGGATCAAATTGAGAGAGAGACGAATTGGGTTTATTAGATTCCAAGAAAGAGAATCTGAATTATTCGCTTATCTTTTTTTTATTAAAGGTTCTAAACTATAATATCCCAATAATTAGTGTGGTTTAACGTAAACATTATTAAAACCGGTGTCGTGGTCGGTCGGACACGTGGAGACGTATGATTGGTAACTAGTGAGTTGCTGAGTCACTTGCTTTGTTTTATATTCGCTGTCATGATAATAAAAGTCCCATGTATTTTTTTCTTTTGTAACATGATAAGTCCATGTATTTTTCTTCGTTTTTGATCTCAAACAAGCGGCACAAAATAAAATGGTATATATCTTTTTAGGGTTTTAGGTTACTACATAAAGATAGCAGCGTAACGTTGATTAATGAGTTATATTGTATTCTAATTTTATTTAGCCTACTTTATGAAGAATCGAACTGGAATTAGTTGCTTGAAAGCAATACGTATACAAAAGAAAGAATAAGAGAAACAAGACAATCAAAAGCAACCAAAGTTGATACTTCGAAGCAAATTTAAAAGAAAAAAATTTCTTATAGAAATATAACTTTCTTATGATTAATTGGAATTGGACATGTCGATAAGCAAAAACTCTTCACATGGATTGAAGATAGCTACGTTATCAGAAAATAAATATTAGAGTTGGTGGAGATCATCATAGTCCTATCCGTCATATGATGGTGTGTTAAGGCTTACGACTAAGGGTTTGTTTGTAGGCAACTCACGAACAAACTGTGGTTTGTGTTGCAAGCTTATGGTGGATTAAGTGCATAGCTTGGATCATAGCTCTGAAACTACAGATGCAAAGGAGCTTAGAGTTTATGTGTATCAGTCTATCAGATCGTGGGATTTGGAGATGTCTTTCGTTTGAGGGATAGTGTCATGTAACTGACTGAATCACTGATTTTGCTTACTTGTTAATTTGATTAGCTTGGTGTATCTTGGACCTTTGAAATGATCTAGACTAATTTCTAAGACGAAGTGCAATTCGTAGATAGATCATCTTTCTAATATACAAATAGACTTTAAACAATGAGTCCACATCCGCATAATCATATGATAAAATGTATTGGAGTGACTTTAATCCGGATTGCTTAGCAACCCAAAGTTCACCTACCACTAGACCATCGTCACGTGATTGATTTTGCTTCTTTCCACGTGGAGAAATTCGTGTTCTTATTGCTTTAAGTTATTTTTTATTACTTGGAGTAAGTTTCAATCATTTGGAGTTGCTGGACTTTGAATAAGTGGAGCTTGTACATAGCTTATGGTAGATAAAGTGAAGCTGTCAAAGTATGTAGTTTATATGTATAGAACAATGGGAGAATCGTAGACGTCTAGGCTTTTGGACGATAGTATCCTGGATCGTTTTTCTTCTTCTAGCACTATATATGCTTAGTAGCATTCGAGGTGTTACACACAAGTCAGATGTTCGCTAAGATCGATTCATTTGAAGTTGTCAAAGATATTCAGGTTAGTTGTCGATGATATTAAGACGTGTATAAGATTAAGGTTATGTGGTTTGTGAAATCATCTCACCTGACACTGATCTTTATCTCTTTTGAATGTATGTTGTCTTGAGAAGTTTTTTGAGTACAGTTATTAAGCTAATGGAATCTTTTGACTCGTCTCCTTGGTGGTTAACGCCGTGTGCAAATGCATTTTCGGTGAAGCCACAAAGCTATTTTAACTTGGACGACTCGTTGTAGAGGTTGAGATAAGAATATGAAATGATATAAGTTGTGTTTTGCCCTTTGGTATGGTAAAGTGTTCCTTTCACCATAACTTTCTTTGATGGTTACAATTAAGATCATGTGTCCATTATTCTAAATCTGATCAAACAATTTCCAAAAAGTAAAGAGAGGAAAGTAATACACTATGTATAAAAACTTTAAGAACTAAAAAAAATGAACATGTAGACAGACTTATACCTTTAACCATGTTTTGCCCTTTTTACAATATGCTTTAATATTTTTTGATTTTGAAAAAAAAAAATGGTGGGAAGATGAAGAACGTACCGTGACACTGCAACCTCTAGGAAACCAATTTCATTCAGCCCATGATGTAATACCATATGATATGACATTGCATCTTTGGTGTAACCTTTTGCAACTTGTGAGTTTACACCAGAAAACATATACTTTTTACAAAGAACTTGATTTTCGATTGAGATATTTCTATGTTTGCTGTTGCCAACTTTTGCATATCATTGTCCAGTATGGTCCATGACTCCATCGTAACGATAATAAAAATTTCATTAATCAGGAAACGATAATACAAAAGGTGGCTTTTTACAGAACGAGCAAAACCTCTTTTTTTTTCTTTTTGCTTGAATAGAATTCTCAACTTGGCCAACCCTCGTTTGAGGAAGGCCCCTACCTAATAAGTACATATAGTTTGAGTGCTTTGAATAATTTGTCTTCTTTATACATCAATGCTGCGGTATATATATAAAGCACGAAACGACATTTTTAAAGAAAATCATTTGACATTTGATTATAAACATATACTCGATTGAGAGGTAACGAGACAAAGCCATGACGTTTGGACCAGGTCTGACAGAACTAGGAATCTTGCAAAACAACCATATCACACTCTACCTCAAGTGGAACAAATGTTTTGAAGAATCCACATAACACCACCAACAATTGATTGTTACTAGTTTGTGTTTTATATAATAGAGTCAAATGTGTATGTATAAATTTTGTGCATATATAATTTCTTTAAAAGACATAACTCAAGTAAAAATTGGACAATGTTCTCAAATAATCATTTTTAAGTTTTTATTACCAAGAAAGTATTTAAGAAATAAAATGACCAAATAGTTTTTTTTTTTAATTTTGAAATTTTAAATATTTTTTTTAAAAAAATTACTCTTTCCAAAATTACATTTCATAACTCTAAACCTTAAATTTAAATTAGTTAACAGTAGAAGTATAAGTATATATTTAATTTTTTTTTAATAAAACATAGTAATTTTTCTCTTTAGAATATATTTTTGTAATTTAAAAAAAAACTATCTTATGATATTTTCTCGTTGAGTTTATGATATGAAACCCAAAAGTTCATTTCACCTATTAATTGGTTCATTTCACCTTTATCAACAAAAAGGGGCACATTCAAAATTTTGAATGGAAAACTTTTGGGGCGATTTGACAAATTTACTTTTTCTATGGGGACCCTTAAAATCCCTTTAATTGTCGTCGGTATTGCCTTTTTTTGTTTTTCCTTTATTCCTTTTTCAGTCCAAAATCTTTCTTTCTAATTTATCTTCCTCTACTCTTTTTTTTTTGCTTTTTAGAAAAAGAAGGAATTCAAACTAATATTATAAAATTCATTCAAATTACTCCATATTTATCATTATAAAAAAAGTTGGTCCTACCAACACCAACACAAATCATACTTTTAACCCATAATAATAAGGATATCGAAGATAGTCCTTGTTAAAAAGTGAATTGAACAAAAATAAGAATCGATAAAACAATAAATACGGCTAATAATAAACACACATTCACGAACCTAAATAAATGGTTAGAGAGAGCATTTAGAATGGTCACATCTCTCTCGCTCTCGATATAGTTATGTTTCCGCATTTATTAATATGACATTCACGCGTAAGTTAACCCACACGGGTAAATTACAGGGTCCAGTAAAAGGGCATTAATGTCAAAACATTAAAGTAATAAAAATCAGGGAGCCCACATGATGGTTTAGTTTTAACTGTGCCACGCCACACACGATTCCCTCCACTTCACACTAACCACACAGACCGGACAAAAAACTCTCTCTCTCTCTCTTGTCTGTAAAATTTTGTGTCCCGAGAAAATTAAACTCCGAGAGAGAAAGAAAGAAAGGAATTTTCTGGGGGAAACCAAATCGAGAAAACCGGTAAGAGAAGGTTCGTTTACTAGAGAAAAGGAATGTCAACGAGTTCAGGAACCGGTTCTGTGAATCACAGAAACGGTACGCAAAGAAGCTCTCTCAGAGCTCACTCCTCTGCTTCTACTTCCGCTTCTCAGAAACCTTCCCTCAAATCTAAGACGGCGCTTAGAAAAAGCAGCCCCGCCGCACTCGGTGTCGGCTCCTCCGCCGCAGGTTCTAAGCCTGGAAACGGCAGCGACGCTGGTGGTAAAATATTCATATTTTTTTACCTAAAAATTAGAATGTCTGTGGATCATGATCTGTTTTTTGTATTGCATGATGGTTTGTTTAGTTCCTGGGAGGGTTCGTGTAGCTGTTAGGTTAAGGCCACGTAGTGGCGAGGAGATGATCGCTGATGCTGATTTTGCTGATTGTGTTGAGTTACAGCCTGAGGTACCATTCATATATATAGATATGTACTAAGATTTGTGTATTGAAGATGTGGAGAGAGCTTGATCAGTTTATGTGTTTGGTTTGTTTAGGTGAAGAGGTTGAAACTAAGGAAAAACAATTGGGACACTGATACATTTGAGTTCGATGAAGTGCTCACTGAGTATGCTTCTCAGAAGCGAGTTTACGAAGTTGTGGCTAAACCTGTTGTCGAGGTACTTAAAGAACTCTCTTCCTCTTGTTGCTTAAATCATTTTTAGATTATGATTTTACCTTTTTTTTTTTATGCCTCTTTGTGTAGGGTGTTTTGGATGGTTACAATGGGACTATAATGGCGTATGGTCAGACCGGTACTGGTAAGACATATACACTTGGACAGCTCGGGGAAGAAGACGTAGCTGATCGTGGAATAATGGTCCGTGCTATGGAGGATATTTTAGCTCAAGTGTCCTTGGAGACAGATTCTATATCTGTCTCTTATTTGCAGGTCTCTTATATTTCTTGATTCTTTTAGTTTCCATGTGTGTTCTTGGCATGTTTTCTTAATGGATACAAAAATGCAGCTGTATATGGAGACTGTACAAGACCTTCTTGATCCGGCTAACGACAACATTGCCATTGTTGAAGACCCGAAAAGTGGAGATGTTTCTCTTCCAGGTGCCACCTTGGTCGAAATTAGAGATCAAAATAGCTTTCTGGAACTACTTCAACTCGGAGAAGCTCATCGGTTTGCTGCTAACACTAAACTGAACACCGAGTCATCCCGTAGTCATGCTATCTTAATGGTGAATATTACTGATCCTTGTTTTATTGCTTGGAGAGTGTTGTCTTTTGCATATTCATCTCGTCAGTTAAAAAATGCAGGTTAATGTCAGACGCTCTTTAAAGACAAGAGATGGTTTGTCAAGTGAAAGCAATGGAAACTCCCACATGACTAAATCTCTCAAGCCTCCTGTTGTCCGGAAGGGGAAACTAGTTGTGGTGGATCTTGCTGGCTCCGAACGTATCAGTAAATCAGGTTGATATTCTTCATCTGCATTCTCACTTTGTGTTAATATTATATTTTAATTGTATCTTACCTAGCGTTTGTTAATGTACTTTACCAGGAAGTGAGGGACATACACTAGAGGAAGCCAAGTCTATAAATCTCTCTCTGAGTGCACTTGGCAAATGCATCAATGCACTTGCTGAAAACAGTTCTCATGTTCCATTCCGTGATTCTAAGCTAACTAGGTTGCTTAGAGACTCATTTGGAGGCAAGTTGTGTTACTATTAGATGAAAACACTCAACTGTCATGGTTTTCTGTTGGATCCTTAACAACTTTACTATGGTGACTTGCCTAACAATCTGGTCTATGATTTCAACAGGCACTGCAAGGACATCCTTGGTTATTACAATTGGTCCATCACCACGACATCGAGGAGAGACAACAAGCACTATAATGTTTGGTCAGAGGGTAGGGACCATAGCTTTGTGTGGCTCCTTTTTCTTATAATGATGGCTATGTTTAAATTTTGGGTTATTATTAGGCTATGAAAGTGGAGAATATGGTGAAGTTAAAGGAAGAGTTTGATTACAAAAGCTTGTCTAAAAGGCTGGAGGTACAACTAGACAGTCTAATTGAGGAAAACGAAAGGCAGCAGAAAGCATTCGTTGATGAGATCGAGAGAATAACCGTAGAGGCACATAACCAAATCTCTGAGGCTGAAAAGAGATATGCCAATGCACTAGAGGTTCGTGATGGAACAGAACATTGGCATTGATTTGGTGTATGGATTCTGTCATCATATCTGTTACTTTTATGTGTAGGAGGAAAAGGAAAGGTATCAGAACGACTACATGGAATCAATAAAGAAGCTCGAGGAGAACTGGTCAAAGAATCAGAAGAAGCTGGCTGCTGAAAGACTTGCACTCGGAGAGAAAAATGGCATGGACGTCACATCGAATGGAAATGTAACGCCTCTCGTCATGCATGATATTTGTTCACCCCTTGTAGATATAGTCTCGTTGAACCTGATTTCTATATCTGTTTTTACAGAGATCCATTGCTCCAGCCTTAGAAGAAGTCTCCGAACTGAAAAGAATGGTTCAGAAAGAAGCTCAGCAGAAGATGGCGGCTGAAGAGGAAGTGAATAGACTGAAACTGCAACTCACTGAGTTTAAAAGAGTGGAAGTATTATATCCTTAAAGCCTTCCCTTTGTCTGTTTTTGTTTTCATTCTTGTTTTGGTGTTTCAACTCAAACTTTATTGGACTATAATTCCTTAGGTATCAGGAAACTCTGAGATCATGAGACTTCATAAGATGCTGGAAACTGAGACACAACAAAAAGAAAAACTAGAAGAGGAGATAGCGACTCTGCATACTCAATTACTGCAGTTGAGTCTTACTGCTGACGAGGTAAATGATACATGACCTTCCACACACAAAAGCATGTTTCAGATAAAATGAAATTATCTGAGGGTGTCCTGTTTCAATCAATCTTTATATATGTTTGACAGACACGACAAAATCTAGACAGACATGGTTCACAGAAAACATCTGGTGCTCTAGATTCGTTTATGTCTCAGTTAAAACTTCCTCAGATACAAGACCTGGGAAATGCTGAGAAACCTCCTGTAGCTAAACTATTTGAACAAGGTAATCTCTAGTGTTTCAAAACCAATGGTTGTTTGTTTTTTATTCAAATACAACAAGAACACATATATGACTTCTAACACTGCTTTTTCTCTTTAAGTTGGATTGCAAAAGATTTTGTCTCTTCTTGAAGCTGAAGACGCTGATGTAAGGATTCATGCTGTCAAAGTAGTAGCAAATCTTGCTGCTGAAGGTTTTCTTCTGCAACCTTCTATATATATTTTTCTTAATACCATTACCTATTCAGAGCCTCATTATATCTTTGAATTGTTTATGGTATGTAAAAACCAGAGGCAAATCAGCAACAAATCGTGGAAGCTGGTGGTCTCACTTCCTTACTAATGCTTTTAAGAAATACAGAAGATGAAACCATTCACAGAGTTGCTGCTGGTGCAATCGCCAACCTTGCAATGAACGGTGAGAAAATGTTGTTCTCATGGGTTCATTCATTTAGTCTTATCATTTTATATTTTTCGTATTTGTTAGTGAACCTGTTTATATTTACTTCTTATTATTCAGAAACCAACCAGGAGCTGATCATGGATCAAGGAGGCATCGATTTATTGTCATCAACAGCAGCCAATGCTCAAGATCCTCAAACCCTCAGGATGGTTGCTGGAGCCATTGCTAATCTATGTGGAAATGGTATGTTTGATTCACTACTCCTTTTCCCTTTATAACGAAAATAAATATTGACTAATTTTTTTCCGACATCACACAGATAAGTTACAGACAAAACTAAGATCAGAAGGAGGGATAGCAGCTTTGTTGGGAATGGTAAGATGTGGACATCCTGATGTGCTTGCACAAGTTGCTCGTGGAATTGCAAACTTTGCTAAATGCGAGTCAAGAGCATCAACACAGGGTATTAAATTAATCCAAATACTCTCTTTGGCTAAACATCTCATTATCTAAGATTTAATAACTTAAATGCACCAATAAGCAGGAACTAAGAGAGGGAAATCACTGTTAATAGAAGACGGTGCACTCTCATGGATTGTTCAAAATGCCAAAACCGAAACTACAGCTATTAAGCGTCACATCGAATTAGCTCTCTGCCACTTGGCACAACACGGTAAGTGTATTGGTTTGCATCAATTACAAACTGTGGAATCATGCCATTGAAACACACAATGTTTTGAGATTTGCAGAAGGGAATGCGAAAGAGATGGTAAAGGAAGGAGCAATATGGGAACTGGTGAGGATCTCAAGAGAATGTTCGAGAGAAGACATAAGAAGTCTTGCTCATAGGACTCTCACTTCAAGTCCAACTTTCCTTACTGAACTTAGACGTCTTCGTGTTGATATCCGGTAAAGCCGGTTTAACTTCTTAACTTATTAGACGTCTTTGTTGTCTGATTTTGATTTTCTTTCGGTTTAGGATGGTTTGTGGTTTTCTTCGTGGCTGTGGCTTTTTTTTTTTCCTTGAATGTGTATATTATTTTGGTGGGTTTTGTTTGTGTATATTGACGTAGTAGTGCAAATTTATAATAAATTATGCTTCAGTTTTTCCAGATAGTTTGTTTTCGATTAATTTCTTCATCTGGCAGTCAATTCAGCTCTCAGGAAGAGCATTCTATAAATATTTTAATGTAAACTATCCGTAACCGAAACATTAAAATGTTTGATGTAAACGTATATATATGATTGGTAATGATCAATGCGCTTCTCAGAACACGCATATTGCGAATACATATATAAGTGGTGCTGAACTGCGACTCAAACAACGGCTCTTTAAAAGTTCAGATGCAGATGCACGATTCACAATAATAATGTCCTGCATCCATGCAAACATGTTAGAGAGACATGTGTTCACGAGTTCATCAATGAACCAGATCCAAAAAAATATATAATACCCAAAATGTATACATGGAATGTGATAAGGGGTCCATATCAAGTTTATACATAGAATGTGATGGGCTGTACATGCTAGGCATTCCAGCCATAACAAGCATGGCCCAGTGATATGTATTTTGTACTCCTTCCATTTTGAAAGGTGTTTTAAGCAATTATATATTTCACAATATAAGGTGTTTTAAGCAATTATATATTTCACAATATAAGGTATTTTAGCATATCTAGGTTACTTTAACTTTATTAAAAATTGTGTAACTAATTGTATCTTTACTTTTATTTATAATTAAATAAATTAACTTAAATTATATTTTTAGTGATTTTTTTAAGTGAATTTTTAATGTATGTGTATTGGTGTAAAACATCAAATAATATGAATAAGAGAGAGGGAGTTATATATTCATGTTTCATAAGTTTTTGTAACGTGCATGTGGATATGTTTCGGTATGAAAAAATTATTTTTTATTCGCTTTCCTTGGTTTTATGATAGACTATAACGTACAAATTGTTATACAATGACCAATTTTCTTATACGGTTATCTAATTCAATTTCAGAGAAGAACATATCTATAACGTCAGATTTTATCATGACAATTTTTGAACATAGTGGAACCTAGTCTCGTAGAGTTCTATAGAGCACTGATACCATATACAAATAATTTTTATGACTGTAATATTAAGTAATTATTATTTTTGGTATGTGTTTTTTATTCTTACTAACTATAACTTCCACTTTTCAACAAGCTTCTCACATGACAAGTTGTCACCATTTGATATGCATGTCAATTGATATTTGTTATTCGTCTCATTTCTTACGTATATTACATATTAATTTTTTTTTTTGATTTATGACATTATGAATACTTGAATTTTTTTTTGATCAAAACGGATAATAAATAAAATCAAAGTTTATGAATATTTTGCCCAATCCTAATCAAGCGTACAATGATCACTGAGCTGTGATATTAACTTGAAATCATAGGCATATTACATCAATATCCGAATTTGACCAAGAAAAATGTAAAATATCTATATCATCCACAAACACGCACGTTTTGGATATAATGCCGGCATGAACCGTTGTCGAATTTCCTCAGTAATATAGAGAATATACTCTTAAAACATGTTTAACAATTATTAAAATAGTATATTTTACAACAAAGTCGTCTATTATAATAGCGAGCATAAATAAAGTCACGTAATAAAAATCAATTAGAGGTTGACAAGAACAAAATAACATAAACTATCAGCCTACAATACTAGTTGATACATATAAGAAGCATTATAAAAACAAACTCTCAAGCGGCGTGAGAGAGGAGTGTTGTGTACGGTGTACCACTCCTAATCACTTGTGTGTGCTTCTAGCCTTCCACTTCGTCACTACTCAACAGCTAACACATAACATAGATCATGCTGTAGTTGTGATAATTACATTTATTCTTTTTCTCTTGGCGGTGTATATGCACTAGTCAACCATTTTTTTTTATCATCAAAAAGTCAAATCTTGTATCTATGTATCTTAAGCACTTTTATGAAACAAAAGTCAAACCATCTCTTTCTTGAACATTCAAATACATCTGGCCTCAGCAACTAGGTTTAATCTTCAATACCCCCTCAAACATTGACTGATATTAAGCATAAGATTAATTCAACTGATTCCGCTCCAGTTATTGTCTCATGCCGTTTATTGGTTTATGATATTGTCGGCGTGGACGGATTATATTACCCACAGTATATGATGTATCTACTAGTTAACACAAAATATCAATAGTTACATAGTAAAATAATATGCAAATGATACAGTTATTGATCAAGATAAATGGTAACTATCTATACATAAACTCCAAAGTACACATAGGAAGGATGGTTCAACCCACGAGATCACACAACATATATAGACTTATGACGTTTGGGAAGAAGGTCATGTTTAGCTATCGGGCTCTGCTGTTATGCTTATTTTATCGAACTGAGTTTTAAGCATTCACTTGGATTAGTCTAAAAGCGTTTTTAGCTTAGTTTAAAAGCTTTTGAATATGTTAGAGAGACATGTATTCATCAATGGACAAAAGCCTAGTCAAACTCTGAGTGCAGTTCCAATATCAACTTGGACGGCTGAGATTTCATTTAGGGAATATCCACAGATCCACGTTCTCCTAAAACTACGGAGATTTGTCGATGCTATATGAGAAGAGTCGACATGCCTTTAACCTTATCTTATGCAAAATATATAAAATATTAATCGGCGATATAGTGGCCAAATCAACAACAAAAAAAAAAAACACAATTTACAACTGTCCTTCTATCGAAGTAAGTAAACTATAATAATCATATAAAATATCTTTGACTATAATAACAACGGAAAATGCATGTTTTTGTCACGTCCGAGGAACAACATGCCCCTTGAGAGTAATGGTGTGATCTTTGTAATAGTTTATAAAACAGCTTGATCTCCCCGACTATCCCTAACAATCATATAATAACCTCTTTAAAATTTTGTTTTGCATATATATTAATGAACACAAAGGTCGTGCGAATGTCCTCCCGATACTGTGAATATGAACCCATTTATGATCTCCAAAAAAAAAAACAATTGCAAAATTGATTAGACTCAACAAACAATCAGAGAGTATCTTATGGAGCCGCAAGTTGGCAAACAAGCTCATCTCGATCATAAGTTTCTGATGCGCATAATAATCATGAACGATACACTTAGTCATGTTGCCTACTACTTTAGACTTCTTAGATAGTTGCACTCAGATAAATCTTCTAAGATCTTCTTTTTTTTTGATAAATCTTCTAAGATCAAAGAGAGAGGGAAAAGCATATTGAAATCTGGCGCCAAAACACTAACAGGTGAGTCAAAAAGCTACACCGAACTCTGTCTCGTCACATGGACTCCTTTTTGTCTGGCTTCCATGGTAAATTACGAAATTACCCTTGCAGAGATTAGGTTAGGTTGCACACTTACTAAAAAAGGAATATTTTTAATACTACGCAACGATCAATAAATTTTCCTACTAAAAGATTAGGGTAAATAATACATTTTATTTAGAAATTGTGTAGAATAAAAATGGAGGATGGTCCTACGAAAATAAGAATGTATGAGCTGTATTTGCCACGTCAGTAAATTCCCCCACGGGACTTTTCTGTCCATTCAACGTTTTCGTTCCTACGAGTTCTCAAAGGCTGTTTTTTTCTTGTGGGTTGTGTTTTTTTCCCTTTATACACAATTATTTATTATAATGGTTTCGAATTATTCTTAAAAGAAAGCCACATTATCCATTAAAAAGTAATAATTTCTCTGAGAATTAACGGCACCGACCGGCCCGACCCATATTCTCGTGGAAACACTTCTTTTAGTTGATTCTGTTGCCAAGTTTATCGTAATGATTTTTGACGTTCTGATGACGTAGCTCCCACCAGCTTACCGGTTACTTGCCATTCCCGTTTCCGGCGGAGAATCGTACCACCATTTCCCGCTAAAACCGACGTGGAAAGAGCCACCAAAGACAAAATTTATTTTCGAAAAGAGCCGAAATATAATATTATAAACATCAAGATCTAAAATCTTATCGACATATTTTCTTTTGGACATACGGGAAAGTTCAAAGTTCTGTTTATTTTAGTATTTTGATCTATAAACTGTTATCGCCTATCGAGCTAATACACACAAATCGAATTTTAATACTTCTAGCAAGTTGATCATTAATGAGTCATTAATGATAGGTTAAACATTGAAAGCTAATTAATGCAGCACAAGGAATCGTAGTCTTTGTCCCTTAAGCTTAACGAATAATTAAATTGCTTTCACAGCTTTGGTTACTGCACCGCACGTCCAAGGATGTATGGAAACTGAAAATAGTAGTAGTATTAACGGAGGACTCTGTTGTCGACGTGGCAAGTTCTAGATCGTCTATAATTTTTAGATCGTTAAGACATCCTACGTGATTGCACGTGACATGGTTCTGTTCCTTGTGGAGAAAGTGGCCCATACGTGGGGGCATATTCGTATGTAATGCGAATGATCTTCTCCTTAGATCCCTTATGTTATACACTTGTTTTTCTTTTCCAAATTATACTATATACTACTAGGATATAATCTACAAATCTAATAATTTTTGGCATCTTCTTCTATAGCCACCTTTATACTATTATAAAAAAGTAAATGAAATCACGCTTAAGAACGATCATAAAATCTCTCGCTAGTAAAGCTGATACGTGATATTCTGTTTTAGGATTAATTTAAATTAAAAAACTTTGGTATATAGTCGGTAAATGAGTAAATGGGTAGGCCGATAAAATCACCTCATCGACGTGAGAGTCACGCGTGTATTTACTTTACTTCCTATAGCTCCTATGGTCCAATTAAATGTGACCACGTGACTAACCCCTGATTCCTCTCGGCTAAAAGTCAGTGGTACCCTTCACGACACGCTTAAAAGTGACAGTCTCTCTCTTGCCAGTTGCCAGCTTTACGTGGGTCCCGTAAAGATCTTTCTCCTCTTAAAATTGCGCCTCTCTATTCGGAGATTCCCACGATTGGGAAAGACATATCTACCCCTATGTCGGAAATTCAAAATCTACGAGTTTATTACAGAACACAAGCTCATGGGAAAGTACGGATCTTTGAAAGCGCGTAGCATACCATACCACCAGACATCTCTGAACCAAAATCTACGAGGGGTTATTACAGAACATAAAAAGCTTTATGTGAAAGTACGGATCCAATCTTCGAGAAGCGCGTAGCTCTCACGTCACCACGTTATGAGGTGGGTGTGTAGGGAATAGAATTCTCATCTTAGCTATGAAGCGAGTATCATTTTGACGTGGGACCTTGAAGATTATGACACGTGGCCTACCGTGGCCGTTGGATGAGTGATTGTCGGGAGGGATCATACTAGAGTGGAAAGCACGCAAAGGCAAAAACCCACATTTAGGACAGGTGGCGTCCTAGCTGGTCAGTTGAACAACCACAACAAATGAAATGTTGACACGTGGAGAGATGGCTGGTTGGTTTTGTTGATCTTCCTTTATGATGGGATCGCTAACTAATTACGGGAATATTTAATAGCTAATTAAACCATTTCGCTGGGATTTAGGTTTGATGTTTTTTTTTGTGTTTGGTAAGTAGTATAAGTAAATAAATTTTTAAAAACTATGTGAACCATGAATAATGAAGTTACCATGAATAAACAGATTGATAATCCTTAGAGAATGATCGTTTAAAGTTAAAGTAGTTCTTTGTTAAGCAGAATTAAGTTAAATACAAAGGCTTAACGTTTGAATTTTCAAAAGGAAGAGTGGATGAGTATTGAAGCATTTAAAGGTTAAACTAAATTATTCTAAAAAAATGAAACATTATAAGACCATATCAAGAGGACTTTTAGCATTAGAAACATGCGTGAGTTGTGCCCTTCCATGTGACTCTTATATAATATGCCAAGATAAAATAAAAAACAAAAAGATAATTAAATATGTATTTATCTATATATAAAAGGAGTCCAGTGTATATGGAAGGATTATGTGTAAACGTGCTTTGAATCATCTAGAGAGAGAGAGAGAAAAAGTAACAGTCTCAAAATCGAGAGAGATTTAACGGTACCGCTTTGTTTTGAGAGAAACGCCTTTGAAGAGATCGATATTTGTTTTGTTGGTGGTCATCTTTTGGTAAGAAGAAGAAGAAGAAACAGAGAAGCTTAAGAAGAAGAAGAGATTGAAAACAACGGTGTGTGAATATCAAGAGAGATTGAGAGAAAGATTGATATGGCGATGAAGGGCTATTTGGATGAGTATGAAAAGCTTGTGATTAGGATGAATACTCCAAGGTTTGTTTACTTCTTCTTTTTTTCGATTTTTGTTTGTTTTCTTTTCAAGAACAGATCTTAAGATTTGAAAAACCAAGAACCTTGTATCTTGCTGGGTATCTAATGATTTTGGTGTTTATTTTTCTGAAAATTTCCTTCCATATCTCTGAAGATTTTCCCTGGAAAATATAAGATTAATATGTTCAAATTTATTTTTGAAATTTCAAAGCTTATTTTCCAATAAATATATTAAAAATATTTTAAAGTTTGTTCTTTCTGTCTTGTTCCTAGAAGCTTTCCACAACTCTTCTTTTTTTAAACAGATTTCCACAACTTTCTTTCGGCCTCTTTTCTTTGATCAACTTGAATTTTTTTATAGGACCTATTTTCTCCAAAATTTTAATTGATTAAATTTCTATTTTGATACAAAAGAAAATTAATCTAATATGAATCTTTACATCATTTACAGGGTCGTTATCGACAATGGTGTTTGTTCTTCAGCTACAATCGTCAAGGTTTGCTTCTTTATTTTTAATCTAAACCACCTTAATTCATTATTAATCCATAAGATTAATAACAATAATTCCATTTTTCGTCTATCAGGTTGATAGTCCAAGAGGACATGGTATATTGCTAGAAGCTGTACAAATCCTCACCGATTTGAATCTCTCCATTAAAAAAGCTTACATCTCTTCTGATGGAAGATGGAACATGGATGGTAATAAAACAATTCTAATATTCGAAATTATATATTTGACTATAATATGTTTATAACTCTGGTTTTCTAATTACTGCAGTTTTCCATGTGACTGACTTAAACGGAAACAAGTTGAATGATCAGAGCGTCTTAAGATACATTGAACAGGTAATTTTTATAAATTTAATATAAATATTAAATACTCATGTCTGTATTCAAGAACATGTGGATTCTAAATATAGAAACCTTTTCTTTTTATGGTTTCACAGTCGATTGAGACGGTTTACTACGGAGAAAACATTGAAGTAAACGGTTTAACGGCCTTAGAGTTAACCGGAACAGACAGGATCGGTTTACTTTCCGAGATGTTTGCGGTTCTCTCTGATCTCAACTGCGATGTTGTTGACGCTAAGCTATGGACACATAACGGTAGAGTCGCGTCTATGATCTATCTCAAAGACTGCAGCTCAGGATCACCGATTCTTGATTCTCATCGCATATCAAAGATCGAGGGACGGTTAAGGAACGTTTTGAACGGCGATAAAAGCGTTACATCAGCTTCAAAGACTTGTGTTTCAGTGGATATGATGACGCACATTGAACGCAGGCTTCATCAGCTTATGTTTGAAGATAGAGACTACGAGAAGAGAGCCAAGAAGCAGGAGAGGTCTCCTATGGTGGTTGTGACGGTTCAGAATTGGGCTGAGAGGGGTTACTCGGTGGTTAATGTTCATTGCCGGGACAGGACTAAGCTTTTGTTCGATGTGGTTTGTACGTTAACCGATATGGAATATGCTGTGTTCCATGCTACTATCAACACATCTGAAGACCAAGCTCATTTGGTATGTTTCTTGAACCGGTCCTGCTAATTTGATAAAGTTGGGAGGTTTTTGTGTGACTTTGACCTAAACGATCTTTCTTTTTTTTGGTTAACTTGTTCAGGAATTCTATATCCGGCATAAGGATGGATCACCTATAAGTTCAGAAGCAGAGAGACAAAGAGTGATACAATGCTTAGAAGCTGCAGTGGAAAGAAGAGCATCTGAGGTATAATAAGACTAGAATGAAGTTGATTTTGAATGTTTTGATCATTTAATCGGTAATCTAAACCGGTTCTTTGGTTTTGTTTGTGTGTTTAGGGTGTGAGATTGGAGCTGAGGCATCCAGACAAACAAGGTTTATTAGCGGAAGTTACTAGGACATTCAGAGAAAACGGTCTGAATGTTACAAGAACAGAGGTATCAACTAGCTGCGGCATGGCTACAAACATATTCTATGTAACTAATGCCAATGGAGATGAAGCCGACTCGAAACTGATTGAATCGGTCAGGGAGAAAATCGGTTTGGAGTGTTTAAGAGTGAAAGAAATGCCATCAGTGAATCAAAGGAAAGGAGATGGAGAAGAACATCAACAGACTAAAGCAGTGTTGGTTTCACTTGGGAGCTTGGTCTGGAGAAATCTATTCAGCTTTGGTCTTATCAAATCATGTTCTTGAGACTGTTCACAAACGTGGGTTAACCGAACCACCAGTGCAGTATCATTTATCCGTTGAAAGGCACGCAGACTTTATCGGAAGAAGTCTGCGTGCCTTGAGAAGGATTAATACATTTAATAGGTGTGGTTTGGAAAATTAAATTTGAGTTTAGGCAATCTTTGTTCATGTTCTTGTAAATAGAGAAAAATAGAAAAAGTATGATTAGAAAATCAGAAGTTGCTTACTGTTTTTATTGTGGGGTTCTAGTTGTTATAAAAGTGTGTACAAAGTTTCTAAAATTAATTATTATCATTATTGTTTTTGAAATGTTAGTGTGTTTGCTAGATTATCAGTGGTTGGTATTTTTCTGTGGAATGTTTTAAGATTTTGGTTCAGTTATTTAATAATGAAAGATGTGGATATGAATATATATGACCCATGAAATAAAAAGCTGAATAGTAGTATGTTCTAGTGTTTGAATATTGGAACTTTCCATCATAATTTTCCAACAAGAAAAAAAGGACAATAAAGGTTTTGGTAGGTGATACCGTGATAGTAATTGGAAAATGATGCGTTGTTGTCTCCCTATGTTCCATTCATCCCACGTTGAACAGTTTCTTATTTAATTTTGTTAAGAGATCTGCATCAGAAGAGTTGGTGGTAGAAGTCGTAAATATAGATTTGATCTCATTATTCAAATTCTAAATCTTGGAAAAAAAAAATCAAATGCCCCATCGCCAATCATCCAGTAAAAGGTATGAACAAAAAGCAGGATAATATTACTTTTTAGAAATGTAAAATCCAATGATCCATCTATGATCAATAGTTAATATATCTGATGTCGTTCTCATGTATTAGGTCTAAGTTGCTTGTGTCTATACTACCGACAGCTTTTCTGTGCCTTTCTTACCTCAGACTATTTCTTAGTATAACATAAAATCTTGACTTCAGATTTCGTGGGGGGGTGAAACCATTTTCATTTTTCTCCAATTAGTTCAACTGAAATGGTTACCTCACTTCCAAGCATCAGCGACCCTGCTAGCATTCCACATCCCGTGAATGATGATATTATATATACCAACATAAAGATCCATATTATTAGGCATAGACATTTTACCCGATATCCAAACCCGTATCTGAACCCGATCGAAAAACTTAAACCGATCCGGATCGAAATAGCAAAATATCCGAATAGATATTGATTTAGAAGAGATTGGATATCCGAACCCGAACGGGTAATATACAAACCGAATGAATATCCGAAGATAACCGAATATAAATATATTTAATTTATACATTTTTAATTTACATCTCTCATTTTATTAAAAATATTTATATTAATATTAAACATATTTTAAAATCATATAATATACATATAATTACGAATAAAATGATTTGATACTCATTTAAAATAATGGATGTAAAGCTTATCGTTCATATATTAAGAAAAATTACATCCGAAATTTCAAAACAATTACTAAATAAGTCTTTTTTTTTAAAAAAAACTATTATCTCTAAATCTATTAATTATTCATTCTATTGAAAAAAAATCAGTTAAATACAAGAAATTTAAAATCGAAATTTTTTTTTCCAAACCTAACCCTAAATAACCAAATTCGAACTAAAAATATCCGAACCCGATCCAAACTATAAAAATACCCGTACGGATTTTATACCCCTATAACGAAATACTCGAAAATCCAAAATACCAAATCGAGACGTCCACCCCTACATATTACCATGGGAATTTAAGATAATTTTGGTTTTAGAAGTGGTACGAGTCCGGTTTGTATAAAAATCAAACCGAGTGATAACTCCCTTTTGATCAATATTTCATTACATTACATAGAGTGTAAGCATTTTCTTCGGGTTTGGTAGGGTGTGCTTTTGTAGAACACTACCACAGAACTAACTAGACAAGAAAGCCAGCGATTAGCAAAAGTTCATCTAAGCTTCAGCTTTTTAAAAATGTTTGTAGAACCCAGTACAACGAAATAACAAGAGAAGTGATTTTTACACGGTAACAATCACCCAAGGAACAACAACTCCAAGCTTTTTGACATTACAAAATGTGAAAAAGAAAACAGATTAACCGAGACCTGAGGTTTCATCTTGGCGAGGAGCGTCATCTTTGATGCGCGGTGGTCTAACAATCTTATCGATAAGCCCGTACTCCATTGCTTCTTCTGCGTTAAACCTTTTCACCCTGCTCAAGTCTTTAAAGATCTGCATCATCATCATCACATGCACTCACTCACAAAGTTTATCCAAAGAAGAGTATACGGAAACTGTTTGGTTTGGTTATTAATACGTCAAAAAGAACAAAAACTAACCCTTTCCACAGGCTGCCCTGTGTTCTTGGCTAGCTCATTGAAGAGGTAATCTCTTATCCTTGAAAGCTCTTTTGCTTCATTTTGTATATCATCAGCCTGAATAGTTTTCAGTCACCATTGTAAATAAAATAATGAACTGCATTAGTAGTAGTCCACGGCGCAGCTAATTTACCTGACCACGGGCTGCACCAGCTGGTGACGTGAGGGCGATCCTTGACAATGGCATCGCAAATCGTTGACCCTTTCCACATAAACAACAATGATAAAACACACTATAACTCAACTTCCAAGTGAGTCTAGCATATAAGTTTTCAAGGATGCATTAGATGAGATTACCTTCTCTCCAGCAGCAAGAAGAAAACCTGCAAGGTTATAGGCAAGCCCAACACAATGTGTCCCAACAGGACTTTTCAAGCTCTTCATTGTATCATAGATAGCTAGACTTGGAGTAAGCTACCAAAAGATAATAAATTTTAGACGTGTGTAAGCAAAGAACAAAAAAGATGTGAAAGAGAAACTCACATCACCGCCTGGTCCATTTAAGTACATATAAATCCTCCTGGAGTCATCAAGAGTGTCAAGATACAGCATAGTAGCTAATATCTGGTTGCTAAACTCTTCATCAATGTTCTGTCCAATGAAGATCACACGCTCTCGATACTGCAACAAAAGAATCAAAGTTTGCATCTCTTTTCTCCTTTCTTACTCACAAGGTTATGTAAAAGTTGAATATAATACGTACAAGGGCATTCCATATATCAACCCATTGCCAAGTGCCTTCTTCTCGGTTTCTGTAAGGAACTCTAGGTGTACCTATAGGCATCATCTTTACCCTTGACCTACTCGCTTTCCCAGTCCTACAGAACACACACAAAAAAAAAACACACCTAGTTAGTTAACACCTCGGAGACAAGAAGAGAAGAGACACAAGGCTAATGAACTTTGAGATTTACCCGGATTGTAAACTCTTGTGAATCCTGCCATAGAACTCCTTATTCAAATTCTGATACCCATTTGTCAAAAAGCCTGGAACACAATTCCCACAACAGTAGTAACACGAAGTAAGTCAGTTTACTCGTAAGGCATTTAAAGACAAAAACTTTCGATTAGATTTAAGAAGAAAAAGGAACGAACTTGCAGATTGAGGCTTCAGGCCAGAGTAAAGCTTGATGCTACAGCTACAAAAAAAACAATATAAACAATCAGATGCAAGTGTGTGTGTGTGTGTGTGTATTGAATTGGAGACATAAGCATAAGATTACCACGGACTCAGAGAAGACTGGTGAAGGGTTGTGTTAAACGAGACCGCCATGGTCGTCGAGCGTGTGTTAAGAGAGACCCCAACACTGGCTTTTGTGTTTTTTTAATTGTTAAAAAGGGGAAAATTACAGATTGGGTGAGGAAGATGGATGGGTTTCTATGAGATATCAGTTATATTGGTTTACCTAAACCGATTGGTTTACCTCAACCGATTGGTTTACATGTTCATTTATATTTGGTTATTTTAGTTTTCTGATTTTATTTACTTGGTTAATGGGACAACAAAGACTTTCTGAACCTGTCTCTTTAGTAGAGTTTCATAGCTCCTTGGATCACTTTGACCTTTGACGGTTCAGATGTACATATCTTAATCCGGTTTAAAACTCAATCTGTTTACTTTCCATCCTACTGTACTCTGTACAGCTGTGGTAATTGAAGTGCTGAGGTTATAAATCAAGATCAGGTAACACCAGCAAGACATTTGACTATTGAGTCACAGTCCTCAAACTATTCTACATGAACTGATTGACTCAAAAACCAAAACAGAGAGAAACAGTATCAAAAATCATCTTTCCCTTGTACAATGAGTTACCAACATGAGTCGCCAACTAATTAAAACATAACAGGAGAAAATAGACTGATTATTTGACAATGTCACCAGGATAAGCATAGAGTAATCTAATCTTAAGTAGGCTTCTCGTAAGAGTTTTGATCACGAAACTCAGCAATGGCGCTGCGAATCATCTGCTCAACATGAGGCTGGACAAACAAGTGGGTACTATCAAGAACATGGATAATGAACTTCTGAGAGGAAGGCATGGAGTTGTTCATGTTCACTATGAACTGTGCCATGGGAATATCGCTGCAAACCAAAACAAAAAGACATAAGAGAAAAGAGTATCAAAATTCTCAAATATTGTGTTAATGATGATGAATGTTCCCAATTTCTCCAACAAGATTTGCTAAAGAAGAGTACCAGGTGATGAACACTCCTTTGATGGCGTTAACCATTTTGAGTTCTCTGAAACAAAGGAGGATAAACAAATCTTGGTTCATCTTACGACTCAGTAATACTGGTGTTGAAACTCAGAACATCATTAGCCTTGTTGGAACAGAAACACGATCATATAGAGCAAAGGAAAGCTTAGTACTTTATTTCAATCCAGAGACACTAAAAAGCAAGGATTCAGCTACCTTATAGATTTCGATTCCCAAATCTAAAGACTCTAGGTCAATGTTTCTCTGGGTGAGAACGCGAGAGAGAGAGAGAGAGAGAGAGAGAACCCACCTTGTTAACGAGACGATTGCCACAGCCCACAGACGTACCCAACAAAAAAGAAAAAAGGGGTTTCGGCTTGTTTTATTATAAAGATCTTAACTTTTGTCAAGTTTCCGGAAGATGCTCATTTATTACATAGGATTAATGTTCACATGAACTACCCAAACTCTTTTATGTTTTGTTGTGTGATCGCTAGTTTATGAGCTTGATTAGCTTTTACAAATAATCATCATACATACTTAATAATAGACAGTTGAAGTATCACGATTAATACACAAAATCATTCTGCCACTAATCTTTACAAACATCAAACAGGTAAAGCAAATACATTTTGTCCTTTCATTTTTTTTCCTCATGTCCACAAGCATGAGCGTGAGCATGAGCAGGGCGCTGTATCTTTAAGCAGCGGTGTCAATCAGATGAAAGAAGATGGATCTCTTCTTGTCAATCAGTCCTCGTGATCATCCAACGCTGAATATATCATCCTAAGAAAGACAGCAAGTGTTATTAGCTGTCCTCTTGAGCTATTATAATGAAGGAGGTTAAGCATTAAGATCCTTTCATTTTACCAGAAGATAGTGAGAAAGAGGTTAAGTATTATGTAAGCAAGCTTGAACAACCGTTTCTTCTTCTCCCAGTTTAGCAAGTTGAATATCTCTGTGACATCTACTAAGTGTTGTCTCTTCGAGTAGCTGAACAAATAGAGAAAAACAAGCACATCATCACCATGTTGATTGGAGATAAAGTTGTGAAAGCGAGAGAGACTTACAGTTGGAAGTTGTAGTAGAGATAAGGGAGGCATAGGAGTGCCATGAACCAGTGTCCTGTAAACAGATAGAATACACATAGAACTCCTTGTACAATGAACTCTGGCACAACCACTGAGTTTATCCTCGATGCAGAGTCGTAAGGGTTGATATAATCAAACTCAAGATCCGCTAAGCAAACAAGCTGCAAAATGTGAAAAGATTTTTTCATTCCTTCCATCTTCCAACACATTTTGGGCTATTGAACAAGCTTATGATTAACATGCAATATTTGAACTCAGACAGAAACCACTACAAGATTGACTCTTTTATGATTAAATGTAGCTCCTTTATATAACATTCACAATCCTGTGGGAAGAACATAAACTCTAATTTTAAGTTCAATCTCGAAACTACCCAGAACACACAAAGCTTCAAGCTTTCCTTAACCTAAATGGAGCAAGCTCGATAGGAAACCAAAGAAGTTCAGATTTTATAAGTTTTGTCTAAGGTTTTGAGAATCGGATCGAATTAGAAAACCTGATACACTATGATTCCGACAAGAGCGATGAGGAAGAAGAAGGATATAAGCCATGTCCAAATATCTCCCATCTTCTTCCTCCGTCGTTGGTCGGGTGAGATTCGATTAAGTTCAGTTTGGCTTCGGTTTTTCCGAGATTCTGATCGGAACTAAGAACTGGTGTGCAACAAAACGAGACTTCCGGTTCTGTTCGGTTTCCGGTTCTAAACGATTTGTTTTATTTGACCCAAGTACAATTCTATTCCGGTTTAATACAACCGGTAGTATTATTTTCTAAGCTCGTGGGCCTATACAAATATTAATAGTTTTGGGCTTGTAACATACGGTTTACCAAAATACTAAAACTTTACTTTCAATAGTTTTCAAGTTAATAATAATCACATCATCACTTACGAATGCATACTTCACTAGCAAAACTAGGCTAGTAAAACTATCCAAAGTTTCACTAATTAAATCATTACTGTCGCTATCATTCTAAAAAGGCATAGTTGATTTTTTTTTGTCTCAATTATTTATACTTTCTTACTTGGTGTATATTCATTTGTCATCTACACACTGTATACCTAGTGGAGTGGTTGAGAAAACTCGTACAGTCTTGTGATTCAATCTAATTACATCTACATTGTGTCACAGACTCGTAGTAACAATATAATATTTGTTTAGAATGATTAAATCATCATTTTAAGAAGTTGTCACTTCATAGAAAACGAACATCCAGTTTTTTTTTTCCTTTTCTGTAAAGAGACAAGAGTTACTGATTTAACTCTCTTTTCTTTTTCCTGGTACAAAAGTTACTGATTTAAAAGTTCAAATATGCATTTCAGAGATATAATCATTGAGCGAAATAATGTAAGAAATTATATATTTCTACAATTTATTGCTACTCAACATTTTCTTTTCAAATCTCATTCACAAATTCAACATTTTTTGGTTCAAGTGTTTTGCAGCATGATAGGTTTATTAAACCAATTTTACTTAGCAAAAAAAAAGTTTATTATGAAAAATGAGCTGCTATAATACATGGGTTTTGAGTGGTTGGTATGTAACAGACAATATCATTCTTACAGATAGTACTATCCCTTTTTTAAGATTGGACTGATCTAAATTCTCTGCTAACAGAATTGAATTATGCCTTTAATATGGTAGTAAGTATTCTTACAACTTATATGAATCCATGGACCATTCATATGTATAACAGTATAAGCATGCAACATCAGAAAGTGGGAGACAGTTGTGACATGTGGTTTCTTAGACATTAATATATTGACCAATTAAAACTTGACTCCTCCTAACCTCCACTTGTTACTTTAATTATTGGTTTAGTTATCTATCTTCATTTTGATTTTGTATTTTATAATGTTTTTGTAGTGCATCAGATTATGTTATGCACTTATGTTTTATTGAGATATCAGTTTCACGAACTTGTCGATTATTTTGGAAACAATATATGAAATCTGAGGCAGGGGGTAAGGTCAAAGTGTTTGAATAATACTATTGAATGAACTTTAAACACCTAGTATTTTGAATAATTTATCGTGATGAGAGGACAATTAAATTGAAGTTTTTCTAATTGATTATCTTTGTCTAGGGAAAATAGTGGCTAAAATTTGTGATGAACATTCTATGTTGTTAAGAATCTTATTCAAAAAGAAAAACATTCTATATTGTTTGGCACCGTGTTATCGCAACATGGTGTGCTATCTTTTCGTTTGTGAATTGTTATGTGTATTGTTCAATATCGTTATGTCCGATCGTATAGTGAACAATGACTTATCATGAGTGTGGTTTGATATTTGGGAATTTACATGGACATATAGTTTGTGATCAAATTGATCTGCCATATAACCTAAGAAAATGTACAAACGAAAACCAAGTAAAATGAAAGTATATAAGCTGTTTGGAACAAGCAAAAAAAAAAGAGAGTAAAATATATGAATAGCTAGATTCATGTAAATCTTGTAAAAAAGGCAGTTTAGAGGATTTACTTCATTTGTTGTGTGTGTATCATTTATAAAATATAAACGCATCCAATTTGTTTGTTCTAGGGATTAGTGAAATAGTTGATCAATAAAGTGGTGTTTGTTATTTTGTTTTCTAATTGAAATCACTGTAAAACAGTTAGAACGTGTGTTTAGAGCATCTCCAAAAGACACTCTATAACTTCAAATATAGAACTCCAAAAAGAAATTTCAAAACTTCAAATTTGAAGTTTTAGGTAGTGAAACTTAATATTTGAAGTTTCACTATCCAAAACTTCAAATTTGAAGTTTCATCTTTTTATTTGTAATTTGGTCCTTACATTTACATATCTTATTTATTATTCTTAAGTATTTTCTTATTTATCATTTTAATCTTTAAAAAATTTATCTCACAAATATTCAAATTCAAATCTATAAATTAAACTTTACCCATAAAATTTTTAAAAAATTAAAATAAGTTTTATATTATTTTAAAAGTAGAATTAGACAACAAGAATATTATAAAACATACTGAATTAAAAATAAAGAGAGTCATTTCTTACTTCGAAATGCAATAGTTGATCATATATGAGAGCATTACGGAAATAATCTTATGGAATAATGTGATATTTTATTTATAGTTTAATATTTAATTATGTATTTCTATTTCTAGTTTTATATTTTAATTTAAAGTTTTATTAATTAATATTGCTGTAATTTTTAATATATGTGTTAATTATTTATAAAAGTTTTATGAATTTTCATTAACTAAAATAAATATAAGGACAATAGTGTAAAATACAAATAATTTTGAAGTTAGTTTTGAAGTTTTGCTTTTAGAGAAAAACACTTTGAAACTTCAAATATAGAATTTGAGAAACTTCAAAATATAGTTCCCTTTCGGAAATGCTCTTACAGTATTTTCAATTAGACAAACTCTTAATGCGCGAGTTTATTATAAGATTAAGTGATTTGTAGGCAACAATGTTTTTAAGATTAAATATGTTACTGAACCCCAATGAAAATTCTGTGTGTTATGCTCTATGTTTTTTTTTCTTTTGCAGAAAGAAAAAGATGTGAATGTCGTGGAGAGTACAAA